>JAIFHC010000716.1:0-50000 GCA_021229015.1 Solen grandis | reverse complement strand
TTATTAAAATCAAGAGAATCAACAATATCATTTACAAACAGGTAAAAAAATACTGGAGATAGGGGCTCCCCTTGCTTCAAGCCAATAGCAATATCGAAATATTCAGATAAATCACCATTATGAGACAATTTCAAACAAGCAAAAACATGAGAATACAATGATATTAACATATTCAAAAAATTAGAACTTATATCCGCTTGTATAAGCTTAAGCCACAGAGCATCTATCGATATCGTATCAAAACAGGACGTTTAGTCGATAAACGCACAATGCATTTTTATTACTTGCTAAACATTTTTGAATAATACTATGTATTATAAAAAAAATCACAATCTACAGAACTTCTTCCATCTCTAAAACCAAATTGATTGTCATTTAGAATATTTTCGTTTTCACACCATTTATTCAATCTATTTCTGAAACACAAAGAAAAGATTTTCGCCATAGAATTTATAAGAACATTTTTCTTTTCAGAACATAATTTTATTTTACGTTAACTAATACATTACATAGTCATATATATTGAAAATCAAGTCACGTACACACATCATACAAATAATTTTAAAAAATGAAATGGAAAAAAGAAAAGAAATATAAAGCCGTTTCATGTGGATGTGAAAACTACTATGTTATATGAATAATAAACAAATAATATCTCAACACAACGCCTTTCATTTCTTGGTATATAATTTGCTCCATATCTTCCAGTATGTATTTTAAGTGAATGAGCTGAAATTCTAATTCTCGATATATAAAATCATAGAATTTAAGGAAGTACATCTAACTATTCTTCATACTGTACATTTGATTTTATAACATGACACAGATTTAAAACACCATTTATTTCTTGTCAAGTATCCAAACCTGTTTAAAATTATCAATTAGTCTGTTTTTAAAAGACAAAACCAGTGATTTCATGTCAAACATGAATGTTAATTACATTATACCAGTATTTTTTTTAAAAAAAAAAAACATAACGAGTAATATAAAGAGGATAATTATTATAGACTTTAACCAGGTATGGAACAATGGAAAGCTTTGCATCAATGAAAAAATCAGGTGAAATGTTATCAAAACTTCCGCTTTTGTTACATTTCATTGATGATAATGTTTTAATTATTTCTTCCTCATTTAAATGCGTATCCAAAACTTCGATATTTATATCGTTTTCATCATATTGATTATCATCATGTTCATTTATTTTATCATGTTTGAATAAATTTGAAAAGTAATTGACAAAGTCAGTTTCATTCGGATTATTCTGACCACTATTGTGTTCCATTTTCATTTTATTTATGTATTTCCAAAATTTCTTTTAAATTTAATTAAATTTTATTTTGAGTCCTCATTGAACTATGGCACATTTGTTTTAGGTTTTGTATTATCTTTTTTGACTCGCAATTTATATCCGAACTGTTCGTAAGAAATATCACCAATAAGGCAAGATAACGTATTGATAATGTCATTTGTATTACACGTATCATCCATAAAGTAATCTACTATTTTACTAAATAAGCGTTTATTTTTATTCAAATTCTGTAATAATTCTCCCTTTTTGAGTTGAGTTTCAAACATGTAGACATTTAAGTGATTCCCATTTCTTACCACAAACATCAAACACAAAAAGTTAAATAAATCACAATTAGGTTGAAATAACATTATTATCACGTCTAAGAGTTTCGGTATTTAAGGTGCCAGCACTGTGGTCAGGCACATTGTATGCTTGACTTGAATTTATATCAGATCTTTCTCTGATGAATTAAAGCTATCTTGACTTGTTAATATTTTGTTTAAAACAATTCTACATTCTAGTTACTTAAATGTTTATTATCCTATATCTTTACAGTTTTTAAGTCTTACATTTTTATTAAATGTTTGCATGATTTCAAATGATATTTTCATCTTGAAGATTAGTGATTGTTTTATATTATTGAATAAAATAAGTTAGGGTCTAAAGCCCTTTCCTCTACAATATCAACTCATGTAAATACTTTTGTATTTTATGCAGTTCTCTGTAATGTTTAGTAAAGGAGGTACTTCTGTTCTACTTCCAAATAATCAAGGTTATGATTGTAATTTATATTTATGTGGAAAAAAAATCATGTCTTAAAAGAAATTAAGATTATGAAAATTAAACATAGTAACTTTTCTTAAAAGAATAGAAGTACATTTTGTTATCTTTGTTAAATGCACTGTAAAAATGCATTATGGTTTATACTTTAATTGTTGTGGTTTAGTATCTCTAATGCTAAACGAGTATAATGTATTTCCCAAATTAAATATTTAAATGATAGTTTTGAAAGGTTTATGTTATGGTTTCTATATTAATAGGTTTTTTCTTTTTAAATAAAATAAGTTCTTGTTTACTATGTGATTATTATGACATAGTGTATACTTGATTTGAATAAAGTGCAATCGAATTTATATCGGGCATTTCTCTGATGAATTACAGCCCCTCCTGTTGACTACATTTATCATCATCATCAACAACAACCACAACCCCGAAATCAAATCAGTATGTAATTGTGGTCATAAAACATCTTCCAAATCCTTTTTTCTGAGCTTTAATGAATCGGGTTGCTTGCAAGGTCCGTTAACCAAGTTAAAAAACTCTTAGGCTAGGAGATTAGGGAGAAGTTATCAGATCTATTATGTGTGTCTATTTTTTCATAACGAGAGAAGACATACGTATTTTGAACCTTGTTTTTTTTCACATTAGTTAATACAAATAACAATTGATTCAGACAATGCTATTTCAAACATATTACATAGTTTTATTTTAAAATAACAACGGTGGGTAGTCCCTTTTTTCGATTATGCGGATCCATGGCCAATTTTAAAACCTATTCCACACTGACGCCGCTACAGGCACTAGAACCGCAGAAATGCCAATTTTACTGCAATGTTGATAACGATTTATTTTTATCTCTGTGCTCTATATTGAACATGGTAAGGAGCGTATCTGGCATAACTTGATTACGAAGGTCGTAACTTTGCACAGAAGTATGCTACCATTATATTTTATGCACGATTCGATCAGTCTGATATTCAATTAACACATGGAACATAGAATCACTGTCAAAAGACAACTCTAACGAAGAAATGACACCAAACGTCAACAAGTTGCACATTTTACAAGTCTGCTCCACTATTAACTTCCGGTTTGTTGTTTCGGTTTCGTCGATTCTGATTGGATGATTTAAAACATCTACGCATGCAATTTCCTACAGTCTGTCAATGTCAATGTCACGTCGTTCAATCAGATCGCTTGATTAAAATCTACAACTACAACAACAACATACACCTCCCCAAACCGGATGTTGATAGTCACGTCTTTCAATCAGATCGCTTGATACGACTCTACAACTACAACAACAACATACGCCTCCCGAAAACCGGATGTTGATAGTGGAGGAGACTTACGAAAATGTACAAATTGTTGACATTTCGCGTTATTACTTGGTTAGGGTTGCCTTTTGACAATAAATCGTTATAGTATGTGTTATTTGGATATCAGCTTAATCGAACCGTGCATAGATTTTGATAGTAGCATGCATGTGTACAAATTTACGCCGTTCGTAATCAAGTGATGTCAGAGTCTGTTCCTTTCTATATACAGTACCGGAGAAAAAAAATCGTACATGTATATTTTTGATAATCAAGACTGCAATGGAATTTGCGATTCTGCGGTTCTAGTGCCAATGCGACGCCGCGTTTCCACATATAATAATACATGTATCATAATAGACCCTAACGACCTATTTATAAAAATTAACAATGACGTCACTTTCCGCGGTGGTGGCGAGAGGATACTAGATTTAAGTAGCGCATCTATTGGTTTCAGGTCTTTGAATAAGAATGTGAAATTATGATCTTTTACCACGGCTTTTAGATTTTAATTATCAGTAAGTGAAGCAAGTTTCTAAAATTTTACTTTGGTACATGAATCTAAAATAACAAAACATAAAATAAACACGTTTTCTGATCTAAATCTGATATTAGTTATACGGAAATAATGTTGATTTTAAGACAAAACTTGTCAGAAAAAAGTTCACTATACCGGGATTCGAACCAACAACCCTCAGTTTTAAAGTAGATATACAGACTCTTCAGCTGGAGGTAATGTACTAGAGTACCAGAACTTTGCATCAATTACCACCGTCGACCTGCGCTATCGTACACAATAAAGCGAATACTTGTGTTTTTTCTCGTAAGATATTCACGAGTGACGAAGACCCCACCATCAGCTTTCATGGCTTCATTTCAGTATTATATTAGGCAAAATATTTTATGGAACAGGCTATCTAAATTAGGTACTGGAGGTAAAGTGTTAACAGCTATTAAGTCCATTTATAAATCTGTATCTTTTTGTGTGTTAGATTTTACTCGTACAAAACAGAATGGTTTGACATAGACAGCGGCTTGAGGCAAGGCTGTTTATTATCTCCTATACTTTTTTTTTCATTAACGATTTATCAGTTTACCTCAGATGCATTTGAAATAAAAGTGCCTGTCGATGATGAAAAAAGTGTGTATAATGTTGTATGCTGATGACATCGTTTTATTGGATGAATCCAAAGATGAGCTTCAATTTTTATTGTCCGCCCTCTGTAAATGATATGCATGTTAATTCCACCAAAGGTAATGTAATCCATTTGAGACTTAATTCCGTGGCTCGTACACATTATTAGTTTACGTGTGGTTCCAGCCAGTTAATATTTGTAGATCTCAATGTTATTGTTTAGACTGTGGCCAAGAGCACTGGCACTAGAACCGCAGAAATGCCATTTTTTTGTCTCTCTGTACTGTATATTGAACATGCTGACATGACTTGATTACGGAGGTCGTAACTTTGCTTAGATGTATGCTACCATTATATTTTATGCACGATTCGATCAGTCTGATAATCAGTTAACACATGGAACATAGAATCACTGCCAAACGACAACTCTAACGAAGAAATGACACCAAATGTCAACAATTTGCACATTTTATAAGTCTATTAAATTCCGGTTTGTTTTTCCGGCGATTCTGATTGGATGATTTAAGACATCTACGAATGCAATTTCCTACAGTCTGTCAATGTCAGTGCCACGTCGTTCAATCAGATCGCTTGATTCAAATCTACAACTACAACAACATAGCCCCCCCCCCCCCCCCCCCACCAAAAAAAAGGGTGTTGATAGTGGAGCAGACTAATGAAAATGTTCAAATTGTTGATAGTTAGCTTTATTCTAAGTTAGGGTAGCCTTTTGACAATAATTCGTTATAGTATGTGTTATTTGGATATCAGATTGATCGAACCGTGCATAAATTTGATAGTAGCATGCAATTGTATACAAAGTTACGCCGTTCGTAATCAAGCGATGTCAGAATCTGTTCCTTACCATGTTTAAATATACAGTACCGGAGAAAAAAAATCGTTTATTTATATTTTTGATAATCAAGACTACAATGAAATTTGCAATTCTGCGGTTCTAGTGCCAGTGGCCCTGATTGCTAGTCGCGCATTAGGTTTGCTCATCGCAAAATGTAAAGGTATTGGTTGTCTCCCCTACAATGTCTTTACAAAGTTATATAATGCAGTTGTGTGGCCTATTGTATGGGGATTCCGCACATATTCTTGTATTTAGGCCGTTCATAACAGGACAGAGAATTTTCCTTAGTGTTGGCAAATACACACCAA
Source organism: Solen grandis (assembly GCA_021229015.1). Classification (NCBI taxonomy): domain Eukaryota; kingdom Metazoa; phylum Mollusca; class Bivalvia; order Adapedonta; family Solenidae; genus Solen; species Solen grandis. Next base: position 44,314 of record JAIFHC010000716.1, on the reverse strand, counting down.
ATGTTGGGCTTGCGGGTGAAAGGGGCTGGAAACCCCCGATGATTTATTGCTTTATACTGGTTAAAATGATCAAACATGGATGAAATTAAGTTTAAACAAGCGTATACATTAAAGCAAACCGGTCAAGTAAAATCAGGTTTTATTACGTAAAGTCATTTTTAATAATGAATGATTTGAATATATACTTATGTGTAGCTGGTACATTTGTGCAAGTTGTTGAGACAATGAATAACTGTGTTAATGAATTACAAACTTGTTTAGATAATATTATTGGGTCATGTGGGGAGGTTCGTTATAAATGAAGACTGTACAAGTCTGTGAAATCTGATTTTAAACCTGAACAATTGTGTCATATGATTTAACCACCTGCTCATCGATCAACTTTCAGTAGATTTAGATAAGGGGTTGCCCAAATTCGTATTGAAACTGATCGTTATGAAGGCTTGAGTGTAATGACACCTCAGTTGAAAGTGAACTGCATGTTTTATTTCATTGTCATGTTTCTGATGATTTAAGAGCTTAGATTTTAGAGCTTCACTCTAAGACAACTTCATATAATAATCTGTTCGCTGAAATGCACAATTTTGATACATATATATTTTTGTTTTCCAATACAATTTCAACGATTTTTAGATTATGCCTTTTTCGACACGACATCATTTACGGGGGTAAGTTGTGGAAAATAATAAGAAAATCGAAGAAACACGTTTATTTTGCTTAAATGTATATTCCTAGAATAACCCTTATACTCGTATGTTGAGAGTTTATGGAGCCAATGGAATATGTCCATTATTTTCAAAAGTAATTAGCCAAAGATTAATTAAGGTCACATGTATTTTTTTATCGGCGTAGCTGTCTAACCCCACATTTGACTTACTTAAGATGATGACGTAAGACAGTACCGAATAAATATTTAAACGAGACATGGGTAGATATTTCTATATTTACAGAAAAAAGGTGTTTGTCTTTTTAAAATTCAACGAGTCTTATTTTGTCTTTAAAATTGTTGAAATGGCAACTAGTTGAACAATTGGCTTCGTATTCATGAAATAACAATGAAGTTTCATGACTAAATAACTTTGATGTATATACAGTTGTTTTTATCAAAATACTTCTCTAAGACGCCTATTTCAGACCGAACGTTATAAATGTTATAAATGTTTATGCACGGATCAAAAGGGAAGGGGGGGGGCGTGAACCGGAGATTTGGCTATTATGTCTAAATTATGCATAAAAAAGGAGGTAAGGGGCTTGACCCCCCCACCCCCCCTTATACCACAGACACTATCTTGAATTTCACAGACACTGACTGGACCTGTTTAGAATGCCACAGACACTGTCTGGGCCAGTTTAGAATGCCACAGAGAATGCCACAGACACTGTGTGGGCCAGTTTAGAATACCACAGACACTGTCTTGAATTTCAGACATACCACAGACACTGACTGGACCTATTTAGAATGCCACAGACACTGTCTGGGCCAGTTTAGAATACCACAGACACTGTCTTGAATTTCAGACATACCACAGACACTGACTGGACCTGTTTAGAATGCCACAGACACTGTCTGGGCCAGTTTAGAATGCCACAGAGAATGCCACAGACACTGTCTGGGCCAGTTTAGAATACCACAGACACTGTCTGGGCCAGTTTAGAATGCCACAGACACTGTCTGGACCTGTTTAGAATGCCACAGACACTGTTTAGAATGCCACAGACACTGTCTGGACCTGTTTAGAATGCCACAGACACTGTCTGGACCTGTTTAGAATACCACAGACACTGTCTGGACCTGTTTAGAATACCACAGACACTGTCTGGCGCTGTTTAGAATACTACAGACACTGTCTAGTCCTGTAAAGAATACCACAGACACTGTTTGGGCCTGTTTAGTATACTACAGACACTTCTGGTCCTGATTAAAATACCACAGGGACTGTCTGGGCCTGTTTAGAATACCACGGACTCTTTCTGGGCCTGTTAAGAATACCACATACCTCGACAATTGTTATTGGAGGTAACTGCTGCGGCGGAGTTTGGATCAAATATATGGCTCATAATAGTTGTTTGCCAACATCTATTGTCTGTTATTAATTATTAGCTCATAATTATGGGCATTTCTTTTCCCAGCTTGGCATCAGCATATCCGGAATAAGAATGTTGCATGGCTCAAATTCCACCAGTACTGGTTGACTGTTCCAGTTCCAGTCCTACCTCTGTTCTACACGAAACTGAAAGATGACCTGAAGCCGGAACTTACACGCGTCTTGACTTCCTTAGTGTGAAACATACACAGGCTGAACTGGACTGCACAGTAAAACTGCAAGAGGGAGAATTTCATAGACCTCCCTTTCAGCATAGCGGTAATATTAGCGACATCAGAGATTTATTTGATGAGGAAGAATAGGGCATTGTACAAAGGAGTATGGATGTTATTTCAAACATACTTCAGACAAAGTATGACCTGGAATTAAAATGAATGAAATAAACTACATGATTCATGGAAATTATGATGAGGAATGTGATAAACACAATGTGTCGAATCTTCTTAAACATAATGAAGTCTTTGGTGAACATCCATGTGAATTGCACAATGTTCAAGTATGTGCAAATACATTCTAATAGTTATAAGCCACATTTTTGTGTAAAATTGGACAGTGAAGTTAATTTCTACATTTACATAATTACTGTTGTTATATTCAACAGGGTCGCGTGCTGCGCGACACAACACAGTTCCAAAAATCAACAAATTCTTAGGTGATTTTTTTTTTAATATCGAAGAGCCATTCCTGTTATGCTAAAGTTGATTCAGAAATATACTGTCAGTTTGATTTATTAAACTGATATTTTGACATTTAAAGGATGTTTTGTCACTCTAAAAACATGTCCGATCTAAATGTGTATTACATAAAAATAAAACAACATGTGAAAGGAAAGATAATATGCTATAATTTCATGTCTTGTCGTACCTCTGCCTATCTAAAGTTATACTGGGTTCAAAATAATAATCATTGTCGAATCAATAAAATTGGAATCCTGTTTAAGTGTATGTTTAAGAGATCATCGCAATGTGTTGGACATGAAAAGGAAGTAAAAAAAAAACAACAGTTTTTCGACCGGAAGGTAAAAACTAACGTATTTCGGCTATTCGGATGTGAACTGCCACAATGTAAGCGCTACTATGCTGAAAGGACGTATGCTACACTAACAGTTGTTTTTGTGTCACCTGCTGTAAGGAGAGGTGACACATAGGGATCTCTTTTCCGTCGTCTGTCTGTCAGTCTGTCTGTTAGACATACTTTTTCCGTCACGATTCAGCAGGTGACACGTGTTTTTCAAAGAATACTGTTGTGTACTATGTAGACAAAGAAGACAAATCATTTTCAAGAGTAGATTACTCAAAATCATGGCTAGCAACACCTCATTTAATTTCAAATCGATATTTGGTACTCTCTTTCCTGTCACTGTGTAAAGGATTTAGAAATTCTATGCAACAGATTTTAAACTATAGTCGCATACGTGAATAAATAGAAATATAAATTTCATCGTATTGAAAATTCTATCAGATGGAATTGTTTTAAACTTTACAAATGTCTCGAAATAAACCACAAACAATAATGTGGAATAATATAAATTATTGGTACGCTTGATTTTGAGTTATCTGCCCTTGAAAATAACAGAAAAGAGCAAAGAACACACTTTCAGGGGCAGATAACTGAAATGTAGATAGACTGGGGCCCGCTTTTTTTTCCATAAACTTGTTTCTAGTGCGAATCTCTATAATCATGGAAAATTTAAGAAAACTCTCTCCTCTAGTTTTAAATGTCCTTATTAGTCTATAGTAAAAACAGTTAATGTAGCATACGTCTTAACAACGTCGAAACCCATGCCCTCTTAGACGCTAAGAGGGCGTCTAAGAGGGCGTGGGTTTCGACGTTGACGTCTTAAAGGGTTTATTTCACGTGTAAATGGCATCTACAAAACTCATTATTAAGTCATATCGTAAACAGACCTTGCGAACGGCAAAAGTAAATCACAAATAGATTATTGTCGTTCAGTTCTAATAAGATAAGTGAACAATTATGAATTATCTGTTAGTATGTGTGTCTTATATTTGCAGAATTTATTATTTTTTTTAATCTTTTAAAGAAAGATGTACATTTTGGCTCTTTCTTAAAAACGATTACCATCGATAAACGACCGTAGCATATAAACGAGCGTTGTGACATTAATTATTTTGTAATATTCGTTTTCAGCACATTGTTTCACATATATTATGTGTAAATTCTATTGAAGAAAAATAAGCCAGTAGTAGACGCCCTTAATTTGTTATTGTTTATCTATCCGTGCTTCATGACCAACTGTCAATAATCACACTGTGCACGAGTACAAGCCTTAACGACTGTTTGAACATTTCACATGTGGTCATCGGCTAAAATGAAAACAACGCTGAACATTTTGAAATGTTTCATTGCTTTGAGACATCGACCGGGTATGACATTAGATCACCGTCACAAGTGATGGCAAATAAGACAACCTCCAACTTGTTTTTAACATAGGAACCATACATATGTTGCAAAGTCAGTGTCACACAACACACCGTTCAATAAAACGTGACAACAGTTGGGAGTTGGTGACAGTCGTACTACATGTATATAAATGTAACGCAAGACGCAGTGAAAATAAAATAAAAATAAAACATGAGTATTTGACCGGTTTTTATATTTATTGATCAATTTGGGAGAATATCAAGAATACAATTTCACCTAAAAAGTCTCTTGGTCCTGTTAAAACTTTACTTTATCACAAATTTGAATAAACATGACCAACATTTTCGATGGACGAGCCATTTGGCCAATAAGTCACAAAAACTTGCGCTTTCTGGCCAAAGTAAATTATTTCAAGATACGCATCACGAACTTTTATGAAATTAACAATCTGTTTATTATACTGTTTCATACGCTTTTCTTGCAGAGATATAATAATAATATTTTAAAGTTAATGATGACTAGAAAACGTACGTTTTTAGTGACCGATTGGCCAAATGGCTAATTCCATCGAAGGCTAACAGGGAAAACAGTTCGTAAACAGGAACCATTTTAGGTAGGCATTGAAATTGTAGACTTGATTTCACCCAAAATACTAACATTTTATTTCGACTTGCGCTTCATATATATAGTACGACTGTTGTCGCCGACTTCGACTTCCAGCTGTTGTCATGCTTTTCGATTGAACTATGTGCTGTGTCAATCAGTTGAATGTTCTTACCGGCATTAAGATTGTTAATAGTGAAGATGAAGGAACTATTTGTAAAGTGACTGATTTCTGCCAAGGTGGGCTAATGGGTTGGCAGGTTGAAAGGACAAGTCGAAAACATGGCAGTCATTGGAAATTCCTGATTATAGTATATACTTTTGAGACTGCCTTATGCGACCTTCCGATGGAGTAAGTCCAAAAGGTCAAATATGATAGGGAGTCACATAAGACAGTCCATCAATATGTTCAAATTTAAGACAGTTATCAGGTCTTCGTCTTTATATCCTATATAATACTGTACACGGGTGTACATGTATTTTGGATTGTTGTAATTACTTGTGTCATTTATCAGAAATATGCATGTATTTGTTATATAAAAATAAATTCAAAACTCATTTGTCCTGTTTGATGTCTGAAAGTCCTACACTGAATTATATGAGAGTAAAGACTTCCAGAGCTCCAGATAATGGGGACACATGTATGTCATATTCTAAAACAAGTATTCCTCATTGTAACCAACTGATTTGACTACACCTGAACATTTTAATATTGCTCAGAGTCACTGTTGGATGACGCTTCTTTTTTGGACTTGTTTGTTAAACACTTTAGTCTTCATAAATAGGACTATATATCAAGGTATCTTTATTAGAATCGTAATGTATTGTAATTTTTCCAAAACACCTGTGACATTGTGAAAAACAAAATCATGAGGATTGATAATGGCCAACAGGTGTGGTAAATGACAGGTTGGCCAAAGGGGTTTTTGTCGATAACAACAGTCTGCGGTTTAGATATAATATTTTGCAAATGGTCGATCGGTGGAGGCTCAGAAAAGAACGGGGAAAACGAAAACGCACCAAATATATTTTGACGGAGAATCGTGGTGTTTGTCATATTCGATATATTAAGACTATTTTCGGGTTTTCATCTTTTATGTTGGCACAAGGGCGGAAACGTCGTTTTCTGGCAATTGTTAAAGTACTTCACGTCCTGGGACACCCACCAAATTGGCGGGCGGTGGAATCTCTTTAAATAAGGCAGTGGAGTCTCTTCAAATACGGCAGTGTAGTCTCTTCAAATAAGGCAGTGGAGTCTCTTTAACAAAGGCATAGGAGTCTTATCAATAAGACAGTGGAATCTCTTCAAAAAAGCAGTGGAATCTTCCATTATAAGGGGTTAAAATGAAGCAAAAATTTAAAAAGGCGATGGAGTCTCTTCAAATTAGGCAGTGGTGATGAAGTCTCTTCCAATAAGGCAGTGGAATCTGCAAAAGCGTCGTTTAGGCAATTGTTTAAGTACTTCTCGTACTGGGACATCCGAAAGAACAATTACCAATAAATTGGGGATGGAGTCTCGTTAAATAAAGCAGTAGAGTCACTTCAAATAAGGTAGAGGAGTCGAAAAAGGAAGGAATTCTTTAAAAAACTGGACTTCTAATAAGGCAGAAGTTTCAAATAAGGCAGCGGACACTCAAATAAGGCAGTGGAGTCTTCAATTAAGGCAGCGGGTTTTTCAAATAAGACAGTGGACACTTCAAATAAGGCAGTGGACTCTTCAAATAAGGCAGCGGACACTTCAAATAAGGCAATGGACTTTTCAAATAAGGCAGCGGACTGTTCAAATAAGGCAGCGGATACTTCAAAAAAGGCAATAGACTTTTCAAATAAGGCAGTGGACTCTTCAAATAAGGCAATGGAGTCTCTTTAAATGAGGCAGTGGGGCCATTTCTAAAAAAGGCAGTGATGTCTATTTTAATAAAACAGTGGAGTTTCTTCAAACAAGACAATGGAGTGTTATTCTTCACTGTGACTGATCATCCTTCGGTCCATTTCAGGGCTCACAGAAGACTCCAATGACTAAATTGTAAAGTATTCCGCTGGTTTTATTGAAGAAGAATCGCTCCGTTAATTGAAATAACGACCGGTGTAATGAAGTAAAGTGAGCCTCATAGAAAAATGATCACTCGGTCATTATTCTTCAGAAAAGGTGACCCCTTTCTATACTGACTTCCTCCCCCCTAAAGAATAATGACGCCCTCGATGAAATCAGGAGAATATAGACCTCCGGTCATTATTCCTCAGAGAAAATGACCCCCTTTCTATAAAGTGATAACTCCTTTTAAAATAAAATACCCTCGATGATATCTATAAGAAATTGACTGGGGTCATTATTCTTCAGAAATTCCATGATGTGTATAAAGTATTGACTCACGTCTTTTAAAAAATACCCTCGATGATATCTATAAGAATTGACTGGGGTCATTATTCTTCAGAAATTCCATGATGTGTATAAAGTATTGACTCACGTCCTATTCTTCAGAAAATGTGACCCCCATCGATAAGTATAAGGTATTGACCTCGGTCCTTATTCTTCAGGGAATGTGACCCCCATCGATATGTATAAGGTATTGACCTCGGTCCTTATTCTTCAGGGAATGTGACCCCCATCGATATGTATAAGGTATTGACCTCGGTCCTTATTCTTCAGGGAATGTGACCCCCATCGATAAGTATAAGGTATTGACCTCGGTCCTTATTCTTCAGGGAATGTGACCCCCATCGATAAGTATAAGGTATTGACCTCGGTCCTTATTCTTCAGGGAATGTGACCCCCATCGATAAGTATAAGGTATTGACCTCGGTCCTTATTCTTCAGGGAATGTGACCCCCATCGATAAGTATAAGGTATTGACCTCGGTCCTTATTCTTCAGGGAATGTGACCCCCATCGATATGTATAAGGTATTGCCTCGGTCCTTATTCTTCAGGGAATGTGACCCCCATCGATATGTATAAGGTATTGACCTCGGTCATTATTCTTCAGGGAATGTGACCCCCATCGATGAGTATAAGGTATTGACCTCGGTCCTTATTCTTCAGGGAATGTGACCCCCATCGATATGTATAAGGTATTGACCTCGGTCCTTATTCTTCAGGGAATGTGACCCCCATCACCCGGGTCAATATCCTTCAGAAAATGTGACCCCCTACATGATCAAGACAAATGTGCGCTCAGGATTTCATTAATTTGAATGTCTCCTATCATTCAGACAGATAATGTTGTTTAAGCTGAAAACAATACATTAAAATATCAATACTATCGAAGTAAACGAAATCAAATTACCTCGGTCATTTTTTTTTTTTTTTTTTGGCAGACATGTGTAAATTTCGGGAAAACATAAAAATACACTCAAATGAATGAATGCCTTAGTGCATATTTTCGCGTTAGTATACAATCGTTAGCAATGGAACTAGATCTAGGATTGGTTGACCCAGTGTCAGGATTACGTGACTGGGTGTAGTATCATGCCACATGTATACAGTGTGATATTGCAGTGTGTAGCACTATATCTCTTTCAATAAGACATAGTCTCTAAATCACTGAAAAACTGTCGGTATAACGCTAAACAGCAAACAAACGAGGATATCAACCCTTTTATGAATGAGAAAAAAATGAATGTCACCTCAGTGCCACCATACGACTTTATATTTGGTTGTGAGCGAGTTGCCATTTTGGTCAATGTCAAGGGCTCTATTACATCAGTCATTTGTCTTTCTTACAATACTTCCTAGTCTGTAGATAGACAATAAAATAAGACCCTGGAGATTATTTCATTAATTTTCACAAATCTATTTATTTCTTTAGGGTTTCATTCATCTTGCTAAAAGGAACGTTGGCCATCATTCTCTTTTCCTGCAGAAAGAGTGCTGTTTCTAAAGTGAACAAAATGGACTATTTTATTAAATGATGAACTTTAAAGTCGAATTTGGATTCAGTGACTAACCAGAAGAATACATAGCAGAGAAAAGTCGCTTGTAATCGGTAACTGTATCCGTGGTATCGTAAATAAGAGCTCGCTCGACTTCTCATGAAGTCATTTTGTATGATAATAGCCATATCAAGCGAGCGTATAAACACTAAACATAAAGCTACCTATCATTTCTAATGAACGGAACACATGATTTTAACAATGTGTGTATGAGTGTGTGTGTTAATTAACTACGGGAGGAAATATAAGGTATAACAATTGAACAGGTCTCATCCGACGGAGGGGTCATTATTTTTATAACGGGTGTCAGTATTTTTTAGAGATGGGTCACTTTTTATGAAAAATAATGACCGGGGACGTCATTCTATGAGAATCACGTTGCTTCGTTCCACCCGTCATAATATAATATCATTATGACCGGGGGTCATCTTTCCGGAAGAATAATGACCGGGGATCGTTATTCTATGCGGGTCATAATTATTCGTGAGGGTCACTTTTCTTCTTCTTTGTAGCTTTCCTCATCTGGCCGTTATGACGTGCAAAAGAAGTGGCTAGAAAAATAATAATAAACAAATAAACATTAGAAGAACAATAGGTTTTCGCACTGTGAGGTGCGAAAACCTAAAAAGATCCATTCTGCAGCTGCACAAGGTGATGGAGAAATTCAGGACTACTTCAGGGCCCGACGATGTAATTTCTTTACGTCACTCCTGTGTTGACAAAGTCAGCTTGTGTGTTGGTAGGAAATATTTTAACCCTACAAGATCATTATTTTTTAATCAATCGTAAAAACAACACTTTAAACAACAGGCGTGCGTTTAGTATGCCAACGGTTGCTTAGAGTCAGCTATGAAGCTGTTTTAGGACGATATACTGTTAAATCATGAATTTTCGTTGACATTAAATTTCGATTATTATGTATTTAAGGGAATTTCGTGGGTACATTTATTCGTGGATCTATGTTCTAGAAAACGTGAGGTCTATATAAGAGACCAATTTTCAATGAGAATTAATATTCGTAGATAAAACCCACTACAAAATCGACGAATATTAGTGTTCCAAGTAAATTAATGAATGCACAGTATCATACTGTTCACGTGTACCTTATGCTGTAGGTATATGTGAACAAGGCAGCTTCATAGATGATTGTATGCGTACGGTTGTACATGTCGATGATTCGGTATGCTTAACACACGCCAGATGTCTTTATATATCAATATTCAGTTGTTAAGTTTAAGTGAGAATTTTTCCATTTTCAGCAACCAGTCCAGAAGGCCAACGTCACTATAGTGTTGTGTTTGTTAAACAGCGGACACTTGCTGGATACAGACGGTCGACAGTGAATAAGTAAGTATATATACAAGCATTGCATTTTTTCCGGATGATAAGGTATTCCTATTTCAAGTGAGGAAGAAATAAACGTTTTATGTTTTAGTGTTGTCTTCGTGCGGAAAATGTGAAAGTTATCCGATCTTTTTAAGACAAGTTAAAATTTTAAACCAATACAATTAGGAAAGTTGTTATACAATTTTTTTTATCTCGTTTTATATGGCATGACTAATTTGTGTTTTTAACGCCCGCTTTCTACAGATTCCTATTTAACGTAATTGTGAAGATCACACATGAAACAAATTTAGTAGTTCTCTGTTTCATGCTGAATCTTTTCTAATATCCTTTTCATTTTGACAACAGTTATCCTATATCCACAATGCATATGTATTGATATCGAAAAATAGCAAAACAATTAAGAACATCGTTTGTTTATATTTACAATTGAGACCAACTGGTTATCTCAGGGGGATTTAATTTAAGAAAATGACAATTTCATTAACGTCAACGTATGTCTTCAGTTCAGAATATTCACGATTAACGGAGTCACTATCATCGTTTATTTCTTTAGCTCATTATATTTCCGAGTCAGTAATCCATGGCTTCAGCTTACCATATTCATGAGTGACGGAGTTACTATCAACGTTTATGTCTTTAGGTCAGAATATTCACGAGTGACGGAGTCATTATCAACGCTTATGGCTTAAGCTCAAAATATTCACGAGTAACGGAGTCACTACCAAAACGTTTATAGATTAAGCTCAGTTTATTTAGATCATTTTCCGTCTTCGACTTCTCCGTAATAAATAAAATCAAGCTTTTACCATGTTTAATCACTGTCAACAAAAATGGCTTCAGCTCAGAGTATTCGCGAGTGGGGGAGTCATTATTAACCTTCATAGCTTCAGCTCAGTATATTTAAAAGTGACAGAGTCATTCTCAATGTTCAGGTCTTAAGATCAGTATATTTACGAGTGTTGGGTTCATTATCATGGTTTACGTCTTCATATCTGAATATTCATGAGTGCTGTGGTCACTTTCAACATTCAGGTTTTAATTTGTATATTCACGAGTAGCGGAGTCACTTTCAACGTTCACTGCTTCAGTTTCAGTATATTCACGTGTGTCGGGGTCACTATCAACGTTCACAACTTCGGTTCTCTGTTATATCAGGCCTAATTACTATACCAAACTCACCACTCGATTGAATCCAAACGCCATGCGTTGAATTGGAGCGGGGGATATTGTTTTCATTTTTGAGAACAATGATTTGAAATGAGCCACCATTATCAACCCGATCATATCCAAGCTGTTCTTTAGATCTGGTATTTAAAGAAAATCCATTGTTTTTTATGCATTTTTTTTATTTTCAGTGAAGATAATGAAACCTTTTTCGCCTCGTATGCTGTTATGGTAAGTTGACTTGGAATGTCCTTTGAAGATAAAAAAGACGTTTTTAATTGTCATTTTTAGTGATTTACTTCCACGTTTGATACGTGTACTCATTGTCTCTCGAGCAATCGATATGGCATTTAACAGTTATTTCTCGTCAGTCGTTAATCGTCATATTACTTTGATCAAAATGACAATAGGCCTTAAATGATAATATTTGATAACGATCTTATTCTAATACTAATCACCTGCAAACATTTATAATACAAAGACCATTATTTACCAACATCGACAACACATAAACACTCACCATCTACCAATATAGACAAAACATAGAGGCTCACCATCTACCAACATTGACAACACATAGACACTCACCATTTTCCAATATAAACAACACATGGACACTCAACATCTACAAATATAAACAACACATAGACACTCACCATTTACCAATATAAACAACACATAGACACTCACCATTTCCAAATACAACACATACAACATCTACCAACATTGACAACACATAGACACTTATCATCTACCAACATTGACAACACATAGACACTTACTATCTACCAACATTGACAACACATAGACACTTACCATCTACCAACATTGACAACACAAAGTCACCATCTACCAACATTGACAACACATAGGCACTTACCATGTACCAACATTGACAAGACATATACACTTACCATCAATCAATATTGTCAACATATAAACAGCCACCATCTACCAATATTGACAACATACAGACACTCACCATATACCAACATTGACAACACATAGACAGCCACCATCTACCAACAATGACAAAAACATTGACAACACATAGATACCACAATCTACTAACTATTACACCACATAGACTGCCACCATCTACCAATATTGACAACATATAGACACTAACAATCTACCAACATTGACAACATATAGACAGCCACCATCTACCAACAATGAGAACACATAGACAGCCACCATCTACCAACATTGACAACATATAGACACTAACAATCTACCAACATTGACAACATATAGACACTCATCATCTACCAACATGACAACATATAGACAGCCACCATCTACCAACATTGAGAACACATAGACAGCCACCATCTAACCAACATTGACAACATATAGACAGCAACAATCTACCAATAACATGACAACAATAGACAGCCACCATCTACCAACAATGACACAATACATATAACAGCAACATTACACAACATAGATTGCACACATACTAGCACACTACCACATTCCCAACATATAGAACATAACAACACCAACATTGACAAAATATGACAGCACATTACCACAATGAAACACATGACCCACCATCTACCAACAAGCAAACATATAGACACTAACAATCTACCAACATTGACAACATATAGACAGCCACCATTACAACATGGAAACACATGAATACCACCATTACCAACATTGACAACATATAGACACTCAATCTACCAACATGACAACAATAGACACTCACCATCTACCAACAATGACAAACATAGACAGCACAATTTACCAAATTGAACAACAAGACAGCACCATTACCAATATGAAACACATAGACAGCCACCATCTACCAACAATGACAACACCCCCTTCCAAATTTAAAATAACAACTACCTACCAAAATGGGCAGCACATAGGTTATCACTATCTTCCAGCAATGGAAACAAGCATAAATTACCTCCATCTAGGAACATTGACAACACATAGGCACACACTTTCAACTTAGAGAACACATTGAGACTTACCACCATCTAACATTGATATTACATAAACACTCACTATCCCATTACCAAAACTGACAAATTCACCAATCTTGACAACACAGACAGCCACTATTTACCAATATTGACAATACATAGACACACAATGTCCACCAGTATTGACAATACACACAATCACAATTTACCAATATTGACAATCCATAGACACTCAATGTCCACCAGTATTAAAAACACACAGACAGCCACTATTTCCAAATATTGACAATACATAGACACGCAATGTCCACCAGTATTGAAAACACACAGACAGCCACTATTTACCAATATTGACAATACATAGACACTCAATGTCCACCAGTATTGAAAACAAGCAGACAGCCACGATTTACCAATATTGACAATACATAGACACTTAATGTCCACCAGTATTGAAAACACACAGACAGCCACGATTAACCAATATTGACAACACTTAGACACTCAATGTCCACCAGTATTGAAAACACTCAGACAGCCACAATTAACCAATATTGACAATACATAGACACTCAATGTCCACCAGTCTTGAAAACACTTAGACAGCCACGATTTACCAATATTAACAATGCATAGACACTTAATGTCCACCAGTATTGAAAACACTCAGACAGAAAATCACTATTTACCAATATTGACAATACATAGACACTCAATGTCTACCAGTATTGAAAACACACAGACAGCCACGATTTACCAATATTGACAATTCATAGACACTCAATGTCCACCAGTATTGAAAACACACAGACAGCCACGATTTACCAATATTGACAATACATTCATACTGACATCCTACTAGTATTGACATTACATATACACTCACCGTCTACCAACATTGACATTACATATACACTCACCTTCTACCAACATTGACATTACATAGACACTTAATATCTATGAACATTGACAATAAATAGACTCTCACCTTCTGTAGAACTTACCTCCTACCACCATTGACAATAAATAGACACTCACCGTCTACCAACATTGACATTACATATACACTCACCGTCTACCAACATTGACATTACATAGACACTTAATATCTGTGAATATTGGCAATAAATAGACACTCACTTCATAATTCTGTGCGTTTGTTCAAAATCAAAGATGATTTCGATACATGCATTCAAAATATTTCTTTTCATTATTACTCTATCTGGTGAGATATAAGATTTGAGGTGGCGAACCTGCTGGCCGGGTTGCAGATGGAAAAATACGTTTAGTATTTTAGGTAAAGTTACTACTGCACCCAGAAAGCATTGCGTTATCTGGTAGGATTTAGGGTTTAAAGTTGCAATACTACCCAAAATCAATGCAATAAATGCAGAAAATAATGAGAAAATATAAATATTCAACCTTTCTTTTGACGATATACAAAATATTGCCACTGTAGATCAAACAATTAGCCCGATTGATGTCGATAGAATCACCAATATATTAAATGACTGCAGGAGATTAATTCACCTACCCTTCACAAAGATTTCCCGAATATTCACACAAAGATTTCCGGGATCGATCGAGCTCTGTCACACATGTAGGTCATGCATAATCATAAGCGTTTGTAACCAAACAGGTGTCTGACGAATATCCCCATGTCTTACCCGTGCACGGTTCCCTTGTGAATGTTAAGGTGTTTGTTTATACTATACACTATATAAACCACCTAAAGCCACAACAATTCTTTAGAGAAAACTTTAGCTTAACTTTAATTTATCTTATCATACGACCAAGAGAGTCACAAGGAAAATTTAGTTCCAAATATATATAGTTTTTCAGACCGCTCGGACACATTACAATAGCATCAGCCTCCGTTTGCGCAGTTGGTTAAGTGCTCGTCTGCTGAACTAGGGGCCCCAAGATTGAAGTGCGCATGCGCAAGCAAGTCTTTAAACGACGCTCTGAATTCGATTGACAGCAGCTGGCACGTCATTTTTAACATCGATAGTTTTTATTAGACTGCGTGCGCATGCGCAAGCAAGTCTTTAAACGACGCTCTGAATTCGATTGACAGCAGCTGGCACGTCATTTTTAACATCGATAGATATTACTACGCAGGAGTAGTTCTGAGGTTAAAATAGTACATGTTGAAACCTGTCGGTTAAGAAGAGAACACTGAGAGAAATTCCAAAACTCTTGAGAAAAAGCAATATCTATACATGAAATTTAGATGCTTTATCAACAGCATCTGAGTTAGAAAGTGTAAAGCAAGCGACATCTGTGATGTTGGGACTACTTTATTTTCGCGCCATTGTGTCATCTCAGATTCCTCAAAGCAAAACTGTAAGTATTTTGTTATTTGTTATGACCGATACACTTTTAAGGTTTGGAAATGCCTGTGTCTATTTTCTCCTCAAACTGTGGCACGGAACGTGTCTTTAAGGAAGAATAATTGCCAAATTTCACGATTCTACATTTGCTTTTGATCGAGTCGCCTGGGTCCTGACCTCGTTTGAATCATTTTCGTGATTCCTTCAGCTATTTAAATGTAAAATCTGTAATATATAAAATACTATGTAAAGTTTGTGTCGAAATGACTTTGATTTTCTGTTCCGTTTGATAAGTGTCGGTTTTAAATATAATCGTTTAATTGTTATCCTGGAGTATCCAGTTCTCGCTAGCGTAAGAAATCCCTTCTCTTTAACTTAGACATAGTCCTGAATGCATCATTATATTTCTTTCAAATGTAATAAATTGTCAGTTGTAATTATAAAATGATAATTGAACAAAATATTAGAAACTGTCCTAAGCCTGTAAAATAGAAACAGATTGGAGTGCAAATATTAAGATGATGCTAATTAATGAGAACAAGAAACATATAATTTAGCACATTCACAGAGTCAATTTTATATTACTGGGTGCTCACTGAGTTTTTTTAAATGGGAGTACAATTTAGAGCTCAGAGGTAACATGAATATCTTGATCTTTTTTCAGCAAGCCGAAATTTCGTTTTTTTTTTGTTTTTTTTTAAATGAACTTCAATTCAGTCACAGTACAGTGTTCTACCAAGGACAGGATTTTGTGACATAATAGCTAAAAAGTAAAAAAATTAAAAAATTGCTCCTAGTGCGATGTATGTCGCGTACGAAATTGCCAGGGACAAAACCTTAAACTTAAAATGTACTCAGCCGGAAAGCAGTATGCTATGTGTGTTGTAACATCGATCTTAATTGGCTCGTTTGACAGCAGTTAGTGCTTAGTGGGATTTCTCGACCATTGGCGTTGATTGAAACAACTGTTTATCATCTGTTATCAACATGGCTTGGCTGGTTGCGAAAAAAAAAATGGAACAATTTTAAGTTACTTAGGAAATTAACAGTTTGCTGAAAGTGACGCAAATAATGGCACGTCTGAAGGAAGTAATACTTCTCCAAATTAATCATTGTCTTTGTCCCCACCTAAGACACCCATGATGGAAATCAAATGCAAGCAATTTTGTCGGACACCAAGGGTACCGTAAGTCTTAAGACATTCCAACATAGTTGGCTTTGAGATTTGTCATGGTTTATAAATTATAATGCATAGGTAAATATATATGATTTGTAATCTGTGTATAAAACACAACAAAAAACGTTTTTACAGAGAAATACAAATTTTTTGCTACACTATTGTAGCTTAGTCTCATACAGAATTTGGTGACCATAAATCTGCAAAATGAACAGGAATTGTGTGAAGGCTGTTAGACTCAAAAGATAACTTTACTTATATTTATCCATCTATCTGTCCAGATGTCTGGAAATCTGGGTCCCTTGATAACTTAAAAAACATTTCAGATAATATTAAGAAACTTGTTATATAAATATATGGCAGTATGAATATTCTGTATGTCACTTTGTTATTTCTCTCAGACTAAAATTCTGGTTGCTATGATAATGGAAAAAATATACACCTCACCGCTAGGGGACTCGGGTGTTGCGTGCATTACCAGTTACTTGTTTTTATAGGTTATAGGACATTTATCTCCTAATTTCAAAATCCTTTGCAGAACACTGACAGTATTTTTGATAAAAAATAAACATTGTTTTGCGAGATAAGTTATATTTAAAAGCTTGTATCTAGACTAACTGTACACCTAAGTCATAACAAAACTTTTTCAGTTTTGCAGTATCATCCATCACCTCAAACTCTACATATATCCTAATAAGCAAAACACTGTTAAAAATAGAACAAGTATTTATAAGTGTGGTTCAGCAGCCACAGTACTTTTTAGAGATATTGAGAAAATGAAAGCAAACTGGAATTGACAAATAATCCTCGGTTTTGAGATTATTTTCCATCTGAAAAAAAAAAAGAATGATGGTTGCAAATGTTTAGGTTTAAAAATTATGCAGTAGTTTTATTAAATGTTTGGTAAGAATAACACACTTGATATCATATCCAATGGAATCACTAAATTTGTCTCCAGTAATATCCACATGATATATTATAATTGATCCATATAGAACTCTGGTTGACTTGGCAATGGAAAGAAAAAAAAATATGAAGACTTTAAATCATCTTCCTCATAATTTCTGGCCAGATTTCAAAATGTTTGAATACAGTTGTTCATTGGGTAACTCTCTACCAAGATTGCTGAAATTTTAAAAAAACTCTCTTTTAAAACTACTTGCCAGATCCCAAAATATTATAGTATGGATGTTCCTTGTGTAACCCACCACCAAGATTGCTAAAATGTTATTGATTCGTAAAACATGGCTGCCAGGAGCAGGGCTAAATTGCCTTAAATATATAATATGAAAACTTTAAATGACATCTCCTGAAACTGCTGGACAGAATTTGATTACACTTGGCAGGGATGATCCTTGGGTGAACTTCACAAAAGTTGCTAAAATAAACTTGATCCATGTAGAACTCTGGTTGCCATGGAAATGGAAAGAAAAAATAATTAAGAAAACTTGCAAAATCATCTTCTTCAAAACAATTGCTAGATTTCACAATGTTTTAGTACAGAACCCTATACTCAGTCAAGCGATCCAGGGCCTCTATGGCCCTCTTGTTATAGTTTTTAGCTCACCTGAGCACAATGTGCTCAAGGTAAGCTTTTGTGATCACCCTGCATCTGTTGTCATCCATCTTGTGTTGTCAACAAGTTGCTTTAAACCACATCTTCTCTGAAATTGCTGGACAGAATTTGTTTAAACGTGGCAGGGATAATCCTTGAAAAATTGAAAACTTTAAAAATCATCTCCTTCAAAACTACTGGCCAGATTTCAAAATGTTTTAGTACCAATAATCCTTGTGTAACTCTCTACCAAGATGCCAATATTATTCTGATCCTTAAAAAAACATGGCTGCCAGGGGCATGGCTAATTTGCCTAAAATGAATATTGTGAAAACTTTAAAAGACTTCTGCTCTTGAACTATTGGCCAGATTTCAAAATGGCGCAGATGTTCTATGGGAAACCCTCTACCAAGATGGTAATATAAATGACTAGGCTGACTTGTTATTGGACTACTATCTCCAATTTTGGCACTTGAAGTATAAAAAATGTCATTTTTAACTTTGTTTACATTCTAGCATCCACATTAATTTTATAAAGCATTCTTGATCAGATGTATACATAATAATAATAAATCAAAGCACTGAAGGCACTGGAGTTGCGTGTTTTTCAAGTGGAAGAGGGTTTGACAAGCTGCAAATATGCAGGGTAACTTAGCAACATCCTAGGGAAAATAGTTCTTCTGTGCTTTTATACTACATACAATTTTTTTTGAGTTTTGAATTGAGTTTTCACTACTTTGGCTGAATCTCAGCATAACTGTATTGTAGAATTCTGTTCAATCGTTTGGTCATTCATACAAAATTGAAAGGTAATTCGGTTTTAAATGTAGAGAAACGGAACCTTAGAATGTAGGTACTATAGTTGTGAGTGACTTCATCACACCCAACTAAAAACTAAGGATTATTATGTCTTGTATGAGAGTGCTGGTCCATAATAATTAAGGTTGCCTTTAGAGTGAGCGATATAGGGCCATCATGGTCCTCTTGTTTATTACATGAATGTATTTATGTTTTTTCCCTAACATTTTCATTAAAAAAACCACACACACACACTTAGGAATCGTGGATCAATCAATTTTAATAACGTCACTCTCAAGGTGAAATTATGTCGGTGTATATAGCCCTAGAATAACAATATAGCGAGAACTGAATACTTAAGGATATGTAAACAAAAAGCGATGAAGGACATTTTGTTAGTTCCCAACATTGATATTTCTGAATTTTGGTTTGAATTATTACTTTCATAAGCATTAATGTCTTTTTAGTTTTAATGACCGGTAACATTTTTAGTTGACTAAAAAATTTGTGTCAAAATGTCTATGATTTTCTGTTCCTTTAGATTAATTTTGATTTCTAAATATAACCATTTGGTGCATGAGGTTATCTTGGCATTGATATTTAATTATAACCTCAAGGGACAGAATGTGGTAGGGGAAAGATGTGTGTATGCTAAATATTTATTAATTTACAATCAAGGACAATAACTGGAGGTTAACCAATGATACTATTAAGTCCGATTTAAAGCGGACGAAAGTTCTGAGACAGACTTCCTGTCTGCCACTTTAAATTTATGGATGTGGTTATTTTTCTGTTGTAGATAATTTGAAGAATCAGTTGTGCCATACTGTCACTGTGTGTTGCGTTATTGTGATCAGTTGTCACTTGGTAAGAACTGTAAGTATTTTGTTATTATTGACTTATTTTCAAACTTTGACTTTACATGTGTAATTTCATTCATTAGGCAGATACTATCCTTATTGTTTTTGAGTCTTACCTCTAGAGAAAAAATTGTTTCATTTTAAAATGCAGATGTACTCTGGTGAGCGTCTATGGTCCTTGGGCCTCTTGTTTGAATTGACAAAGATTATGAGGCAAAAAGACGACAAAGAATTTGCATTATTGCTGAACAGACTGCGTGAAGGGAACCAAACAGAAGCAGATCTTGAAGTTTTGAGGAACTGTTGTACTGACAGCTCAAAAGACAATCTAACCAAAATACCTCACATTTTCTGAAATAAGGCTGATGCATGTAGTCACAATTCTGCTATCCTGTCTACACTACCACAGGCTGATACTGTTGTCATTAAGGCATTAGACTGTATATCTGGGGATTTGAATGCTTCTATACAAGAAAAGATATTAACAAAAGTGTCTTCAGATCCAAGCAAAACAATGGGTCTGAGCAAAAATCTTGTACTTGGGGTTGGAGTTCCATGTGACATCTGTTTGAATATTGATGTCAGTGATGGTCTAACCAATGGGGCTTCATGTGCAGTGAAAAAATTTGACTTTCGTGTTGTCAACTCTGAAAGATGTAGCATTGTCTGGGTACAATTTGATGACACTTCAATTGGCTGTTCATGGCGGCGTAAATACAAACATTTGTATAAACATGGAATTGATCCATTGTGGGTGCCTATCTTGGAAACAACAAGAACATTTCCTATAAGATACTACAAAACTTATCTTGTTGTTCGTCGTCAATTTCCTTTAGTAGTCTCGGCTGGAAAAACTATACACAAAACACAAGGCTCAACTATTAAAAATGCTGGTATGCACTTTGGAAATAGGGCTGTGTCTCATTTACATTATGTTGGTCTTAGTAGGGTGACATCACTTTCAGGCATTAATATCTTGAAATTTAATGAGGAAAAAATTAGAACTTCCTTTGAGGTACATGAGGGAATGGAACGTCTTCGACATGAAAGCTGTTTGAAAGCACTCTTGCCTGACCTGAGTTCTTATGCGGAGGAAATGATTGTTTGCTTTCAAAACTGTCGATCTCTACCCCAGCATATAGATGACATACGACATGAGGACAATTTGTTAAATGCTCACTTGATTGGCTTTGTTGAAACACCTGTGTATGGCCCAGTTCATTGCTCAAAAATTTACAAATTAGATGGCTTCACTTTTCAATGTTCAACCAAAAGCACTTCTGCACATGGAAAAGCTGTGTACTCAAAGTTAAACTTAAAGCAGTTCTCTACCCACACTTTCTCAAATATTGAATGTGCTTTGTTTCAAAATGAAACAAATGTTGTGGTCTGTTTTGTATATTGCCCACCTGCAGAGGCAAATGTACAAAATTACACATCCTTCATGAGAAAATTGATGCAGATGATTTCTGAGGAGGAGACTTTTTTGATGCTGGGTGATTTCAATTTAGATTTTGCAGATAATTTGCATGTTGTTAAGCTACTGAAACAGACTTACAAAATGAAGCAACTCATTAAGTTACCAACTACAGATTATGGTTCTTGTTTAGACCATGTTTATTCTCGCCGCTCTCTTGAACGCACACTGTCATGTGGTACTCTGGAATCCTACTGTTCTGATCACAAACCAACCTTCTTCATTTACAAGAAATCATAATAGAGAAAGAAGAAACACACTTCAGCTTGATTAATTGTTCTATATAAGACAAGGTTGCAAAATAACTAAACCACAACATTGGGATATACACAGGCACATCATTATCGAATGTGTATCTTTCAATGTATGCATTATTGGAGTGTTCTTTCTAAATGTAAAATGGCAGGACTTTATTTTCAAATTACAAGCCACACTTTGTCATAGATAGATTCACTTATCTTTAAAAATATCTTTTTAAACAGTATTCAACCAAGGTTCCCATCTTATCCAACACGCAATTGTACAAATTGTTAAGTTTGAATTATCATATTTAACACCCCTCGCGTAAAAACAAAAATAAGTATTCTCTTACAAGATTATTTTGTTAAAAGACTGGTGGTTTGTGTCTCCCTTAGCAAAGTCAAAATCTTCAACAATATCTCCATTCTTCCTAGATGGCCACAAATGTGTTATGATTATTTATGTATTTGTTTTGTGCCATCATTCTATTATGATTATTTATGTATTTGTTTTGTGCCATTATTCTATAATCAAGCTTTGTAATGCACTTGTCTCTCAATGCATTGTTATATTTTTTTTAACTTGTGATAGTGCATATCCCTTCAAGATATACTTTCAGAACAAAAAAAAATCAGTTTCTCTAATTTACTTTCTCTGACGAACAAAAAAAGGTTCAGTTTTTCTGACTTTGACAAGATTTCATGATTATCATTTGTTACAGCAGAAAGTTATAACTAAATAATCAAGCTTTGTTATGCTCCATTTTCTTTCAATGCATTGTTATTTGGTTGAATACAATATTTTTCTTATATTTCTTAAATATGCTTTATATCATAGAACTATTAGATATTTGATTTCTTAATTTGACAGTCTTTCAAAAATATCAATTTTAATAGAAAAAAGTACATGTAACATGCTTTATGTAAAAGGTTTGCATGAATATCTGTTTCCAGCATATGTAAATCAAAACTACTCAAAATGTTATATTTCTTTCAGATGTCTGCCATTACTATCACTGAGGCCAAACAAGGAAAGGCTGGACCATATTCAGGATCAGTAAAGGTCAAGGTTGTTGTATGCAATGGACCAAAAACATATCAAAGTAATGGGGTTGACAAACAATCTCTGAAGGTTGCTCTAGCTGACCAGTCTGGGTCTGCAAAGGGAATCATTTATGATCCCCAGCAGTTCCCTAGGTTTAAGACTGGGGATGTGGTTGCATTAAAGAACTTCATAGTACGAGCAGATAAGACTTTGGTTGTAACCAGGAATTCTAAGTCATTCAAGTCTGGAGGGATGAATGTTCCAGATATCCATGTGTCTTCAGCAGAAAGATTGGTGAACCCCCCACCAGCACCATTCATAAACCTGGAACAAACCAAGGCTTCCCCAGTGAAAACAGTTGTGTCTGTCAGGGGGCAGATAGTACAGGTATGTGTGCAAATATTTCTACTTGATACACCATTGAACATCAGTTCTGGTCAAATTGTCAGAACTTCTCTCCTGAAGTTTTGAATTTAAACCATACATGTATGTCTTAACATCATATGAAAGGTTTGTTCCATCTTTTAATACTGACACATTTTTCATTTCCTTAAAGGCCCATTATATCTCATAATGATTTAATTTTCATAATAAAACATTGACATATCACATGTAGACAAAAATAAATGGATGGATGTCAAAATACTCCCATTGTTTACATTTTTCATTTGCAAGTATTCAGAAGTAAACAGAAATAATTTGAATTTGAAAATTGTCATTGAATCACAATTTGTTTATTTTCTACGTCATCAATTTATGTTTTAAAAAAACACAAGAAAGGTTAATGGAAAGCGTCAGAAAATCAATTGGATGATTTGAAGTAAAAGAGTATCTCTTTAATTCTGCTTTGTAGTAATGTTGCCATCAAAGAGTGTACAGATTGCATCTCAAAGCAAAATTGAAACAAACACTTTGATTTTTTGTCCAAAGAATATACGCTGCTTTTTCAAAGAAAAATGGGCCTTTAATTGATAGTTTTCATTCTAGTCTTTGTCCAGTTTACCTTGATTTTTCATTTGCACATTACCAAAAATCTAACTGCAGGAGGATCAAGAAAGAGAAGTGATGTGTTCCCAGACACCAACTCGCTTAAAAGACATCTATGTATAGGTGACTCAAAGACCCGGATAAAGTTGACCTTGTGGCGTGACCTGTGTGACATGCCCCACCGCCCAGGAGATTTTATTGATGTCACAGATGCCCTCACCCAAATCTATAAAGGGGAGTTATCTCTTTCTATGACACCAATGAGCAAAGTACAGGTAAGATAGACTACCAAACCTTTTATCCCCCAATGTCTTTATGTACCACTTTCCTGTTTGTCCCATACCTTCTAAACCTGAAGGAAAGTCTTCAGTTTGAACCCTTGCTTTTACATAGGCCTAATGGTTTAAGTTTGGAATTAGTATTTGTAGATATCTCAAAATGAAATTATAGCTGTATTCTTCACTCTTACTGCAATTCTGGGATGGGGTTAAGCTGTATTTTAGACTGCCTTTAGGCTCATCAAATAAAATGGCATCATAATGACACATTTTGTGGGTCTTTATGAAAACTAACACAAAAATTCAATTTTTAATTCATAGATATGATTCATGTTTCCCCAAAAGAAAACTGTGAATTACCATTTATTATAACACCATTACTTTAAGTTGCTATACTACCCAAAATCATTGCAACAAATGCAAAAAATAATGTAAAAATATGAAAATTCAATATTTCTTTTGACGATATGCAAAATATTACCTCTGTAGGTCAAACGATTAGCCTGATTGATGTCGATAGAATAACCAATGTATTAAATGACTGTAGGAAATTAATTCTCCTACCCCTTCATGAAGATTTCCAGAAATGATTAAGCTCAGTCACACTTGTAGGTCCTGCATATTCATAAGCATATGTAACCATACAGTTGTCTTGCAAATGTCCTCATGTCAACCCGTGCACGGTAACACGATTCCCTGTGAAAATTGAGATGTTTGTTTATACTAAAAGTATATAAACCACCTAAGCCACAACAGTTCTTTAGAGAAAATGAATTTATGTATTCTCTAGTTGCATAACATATGTTTTTCATATGAGAAATATTTCATTTACTCCCAGATGAAGTGGTGCGTGCACTTCTATTTTTAGATGGCTTGTATTTATGTTTATATAAATTAGACAGTTTCCGGAACATGGTTGAAACAGCCAAATTGGTGGCCGTGGAATTCCGTACTTGTTGATACGATTACGGTATTGTAGATAATCTGTAGGCAATATAAGGGATCAGATAAGTTTTTATGAACATTTTCTTTACCCAAGGTCCATCATAGATGACAAATGTCCATGATTTGTTACAAACTGAAAGTTTCTAAATATTCTAGCTAAATTGGCGTATCCGTAGTATTGCATCTTTAAGATATTCTTGCCTTACATAACTAACAATTTATTATAGCATCCTTAGTAATGATTATTAAGGTTATATATTGCTTGGTTTCCTTAAGGAAATCTTCAGATAAGACTATTTCATTGAAAATTTTAGTTACATGATAACAAAACATTACTTAATTGATGTCACTCTTATAGTTTGACATGACAACTTCGTTATATAATGCATGGGATCAGTTTGTTAAATAGGTATGAAGAAAACTAATGTTCGCACTGCTGTGTTTATTTCATATTATACTCATGTTTCAATATATAAGTCCAATTCTGAATAATCATAGGGAATATTATTAAAAAATGAAAATTACACATACACATGTTTCTTTAAAGCATTAATATTAAATTGTCAGTTTTCACACAATTTCATTTCACACAGTTTCATAAAATCATAAAGTTATAAACACAGTCTTGATGTATTTTCATGAAAACTTAATATTTTTCTTTTGCCTAAATATTAAATATTTCTTTTGCCAAAATACTAAAGCTATAATTAAGACATGCAAAGAAAAAGATGCTTTTAAGTATGTTAGTGTAATAAATAATATATCTTCTATTTCATTTTAGGCTTCAGAGGCACCTCTCGAACAGAAACTGATAACTGTTGAAGGTATCGGAGGAACGGCAGTGGAGATGGAACTGCTCCTTGATGATAGTGAAACAGTCACCATTCAGGCACAACTCCTTCAAGAGATCTTTCCAGATGTTCCAGAAAAAGAGATTGCTGAAAATGCCCCTGTGAAGTTAAAGATCCTTCAACGAGGAGCCACAGTGGAAAATGTGAGGGTTTAAGAACATTTCCTGTTAGGCTCCATTAATGCACATGATAAGTGACATGAATATTTCTTAATATTCTCTACATAATATATAGTTTGTTATTAGAAACTGTTGTTTTGTTTGTTATTAGAAACTGTTGTTCCATGATACAAGGCCAATATCCACTTGGTCGCCAAAAACATTTTTAAAACCTGGTTTTCATACTTGCAGATGTCAAGGAATCTTTCAGAAATAACCCTGTATAAATGATAAACATAAATTCATTCCCTTTAATCATATATTATCTTTATTTTCACTGTATATGTTGTAGATGTATGTTTTACCTTAAAACACATCACTTCATATTCTTTGATGTTTTCTTTTAAGTTTTGCATGCAATAGAAAATTTGGTTGAAGTTTTGCATGCAACCTACTACCAAGCTTATATCTCAATAACCATTTATAGTCTTGAATAGGTTAAGGGGCATTATACAAACAAGGTAGATAACTCTTAGACTGAATTTAATATAAAGTATGGCCCTTATTTAACTTAGAAAAAAATTGGTTAAAGTTTTGCAGGCTGATTTCTTTAATGCTTATATCTCAGAATCAAGGCATGGGATTGATTTGAAACTTCTTTTAACATGTTCAAGGTAGATAACTCTTAGTTGAATATGTTAAAAATTATGGACTCAATTTAACCTATGAGTTTGGTTAAAGTTTTGCATGCAAGGTACTTTCATGCTTATATCACAGTAACTAGGCATTGGATTGGATCGAAACTTCATTAATATGTTCAGTGGTATCATACTATAGAGATAGATTAAAATGCAGATTATGGCCACTTTATATGCCCCCACCAAAACTGGTCCTTTGTCCGCCCGTCCCTCCGTATGTATGTACTTTTATCCCGAAACTTTGTGACACACATAACTCCGAAAGTATTTGTACTACAGACTTGATACTTCATGGATTTATTATTCAGGAAGTGGACTTGTGCACCTGGGTATTTTCACTGAAACACCATTGAATTTGACAGAGTTATGGGCTTTTGTTTTTGAAATATATGGAATTTATGCTTGTGACACATTAACTCGAAATATTTGTACTACAGACTTAATACTTCATGGATATATTATTCAGCACATGATCTTGCACACCTAGGTATTTTCATTGAACCCCCGTTGAAGTTGACAGAGTTATGGACCTTTTGTTTTTGAAAAATATGGACTTTTATGCTTGTGACGCATGTAACTTTAGAAGTATTTGTAATACAGACTTTAAACTTAATGGATATATTACTCAGGACATGACTTGTGCTCCTGGGTGTTGACCTTTATTTTGGAACATATGACAGGTGGATGCATCTGTGTTCTCTGGACACATTTCTAGTTGTCTTTGACTTTTTGGTTAAAATTTTGCATGCAATAGAAAATTTGGTTTAAGTTTTGCATGCAAGCTGCTGTCTAGCTTATATCTCAGAAAACAATTATGGTTAAAGACTTGAAAGTTTAAAAAGGTGTTCAGGAGCATTGATCAGAAAACCAAGGAGGATATTCTTGTCTAAATTTAATAAAAAAAAGTATGTCACTGTTCTTATTTAGATATTGTGGTTATTTTTGTATGCACAATGTTATGATGCTTATGTCTCAGTAAATTAATTGGCATGGGATTGGTTTTAGCCTTCATAAACATATTCAAGAGTATCAGACAATCAAAGTAAAACATTTTTGACTATTTTTATATACAGGTATGTGAAGGGCAAGAATTAAAATAAATTTCATTTGATTTACCAACAAACGTGTCAAATAGTCCAACCAGCTCTTTGAATTAATAATTGCTCCATTCCATTTCTAGTGTACATCATGTTGATATACATAATTCTGTATGTTTTTAGCTCTGGTTTTTTCTTAGTCACCAAAGCACAATGTGCTCAAGGTCAGATATTAGGATCACCCATCATCATTCTGTCTGTTGTCAACAATCTGCTTTAAATGACATCTCCTCTGAAACTGCTGAGTAGAAATTGATGAAACTTGGCATGGATCATCCATTGGTGAACCTCCACAAAAGTTGCTAAAATAAACTTGATCCATGCAGAAATTTGGTTGTCATGGCAACCGTCAGAATTTTACTACAGAATCTTCTCCTCTGAAACCAATGTTTAGAATTTAAGCTTCCTTTGACACAAATGGTCATCTCACAATGTTCTACCATAATTACAGAAATGAAGTTGATCCTTTGAAAAATGGGCCCCTAGGGGGTTGCCTAATTTTCTTTTATACATTATACAGAAAACTTCAAAAAATCTTTTTCTATGAAGCCAATGGTCAGAATTTAATTACATTTAGCACACATGGTCACTTAATGTGTTTATACCATAATTGCTAAAATAAAGTTGATCCCTTAAAAAATGAGGCCCCTAGGGGGTCAGCTAGTTTCATTATTCATTCTTGTTTTGTACCAATAATTACATTTAGGTTTTATACCATAATTGCGTAAGCATTTCGATCCCTTGAAAATTAAGGCCTCCAGATGATTGACTAAATGAAGAATTTTTTGTATCTGAAACTTGAATCTGGTTATTGCTAGAAAAAAAACAGGTAAAATCAATGACTTGAATCATTTTAAATAAGCTGATATACTCTGATAACCTAAGGCTATATGGCCCTCTTATTTTACAGCTTGAACATGAGAAAATTTATCACCTTCCATAATCAAAATTAAACATCAGATGATATTGTTTATTTAAAAAAAATATTTTTACATTTAAAATTAAAGTCTGAATAACTATGCTGCTATATCACTTCATTAATGTCATTCTTGTTATACCCACACCACACTGTGGTGGGGGCTATATAGGAATCACCTTGTACATCCATCTGTCCATCCGTCCGTCCGTCCTAATTTCTGCGAAATCGGGAAATTGATTTTCCTTAATAAGCCTTAAACTGCTTAATAGACTGACATGAAATCTTCCATAATTATTCCTTGTAAAGTTCTCTGGCAGTGTATAAAAAAGAATTGCATTATATGGAGAAGTATGGTTACCATGGAAACCAAATGACCTCCATTGCACACATTTTTCTTCAAAACCACAATGTGCCTTACAACTTCTGCATCTCTTCATTGATTGATTTCAAATGATACATGTGAAATTTCACAAGAGTTGTCTCAAGGATTACAGAGTTATTGCCCCTGATTGGATTAATTTTACATTTTACATGTTTATATTAGCTATATAGGCTAGACATTTCAGTGAAATGTTGCAGCAAAATGGCTTTCATTGCACACATTTTTCTTTAAAACCAAATAAATCCAGTTACAAAAAAGACACATGTCAGTCTCACAGTATCCCATTTCCTCAGCAATGCTTATCCTTCATGCAAACGGTGTTTAACTAAATATTGGGAATCCTTTAGAATCTTCAAATCAAGGTTTTCACTGTTAGCAGTATTACATGAACAAAGACTACTGACCCTGATCGGATAGCTCTTATAGGAGTCCTCTGATATGGCTCTGAATTGCTTGCAACGTTCACCAAAATCTGTACTGTAACTGGATAAGGGTGTTTGCCAGAGATATCCCTAATGTTACTTAAAATGAACAAAAAACCTCACAATCATTTTCCTTTCTCTGAACTAAAAGCTACCTGGTGGGGATATCAGTCACATTCAGTGATATCTAAAGTTATATTGGGGAGGCCTATTTTTTTTTTTTTCTTTCTTTTTTTTTAGTAGAGTTGTCTGTCTCGCACATTTTGTCCAGACAATAATTTCTCTTCTTGTGCTGTTGAAGTGAAATTTAATTTACAGAAAGAACTTGATGAGAGGAAGTGTCATGCACAAGGGACCATAACTCTGTCCTCAGTATTTTTGGAGTGATTTTCCTATTTCCAGTGTTTTTGTCAGGAAAATATTTTCTCTTCTACTCTGATACTTGCTTCATTCATGTGTACATAATGTCGAGATTTTTTTTGTACATGATTTCATATTGTCTTGATTTTTATTTTTAGAATGAGGATCTCAGTTGTAATTGCAGCCTTAACATGCTACTTTGTCATTTCAAATAATTTCTTCTGATGTTTCGATTTCTCCATTACATTCTTCTGTAAATAGCATAATCATTTTTTAGCTCACCTACGGTTTGATGAATGTCCGTCCATCCATCATCCATCCGTCAGTCGTCCACAATTAGTTTGTTTGCACTCTAACATCTTTTTATGTTCACCGAAGGTGACGCATATAGTCGCCGCTTCGTCCGTCCGTCACACTTAATTTTTCCGGACTATTTCTCAGGAACTAACGGTTAATTAAAAATTTATTACCAAGAGGAGATGTGCATATCGTCAGCATGACCCGGTTCCTAAATTTTTCAAAGAGTATCGGCCCATTGACTTTTCGGCCTATAGTACATATTGCATGATTCTTGTCCAGGCTATTTCTCAGGAACTAATGGCTTGAATTCAACGAAACTTTATGGGAAGCTTTATTACCAACAGGAGATGTGCATATCGTCAGCATGACCCGGTTCCTAAATTTTTCAAAGAGTTGTGGCCCTTTGACATTTCGGCCTATGGTACATATTGCATGATTCTGTCCGGGGTATTTCTCAGGAACTAATGGCTTGAATTCAACGAAACTTTATGGGAAGCTTTATTACCAACAGGAGATGTGCATTTCGTCAGCATGACCCGGTTCCTAAATTTTTCAAAGAGTTGTGGCCCTTTGACATTTCGGCCTATAGTACATATTGCATGATTCTGTCCGGGGTATTTCTCAGGAACTAATGGCTTGAATTCAACGAAACTTTATGTGAAGCTTATTACCAAGAGTAGATACACATATTGTCAGCGTGACCTGGTTCCTCAATTTTTCACAGAGTTATGGCCCCTTGACTTTTCGGCCTATAGTTCATGTTGCATGATTATTGACCGGGCTATTTCTCAGGAAATAAAAGCCTTAATTCAACGAAACTTTATGGGAAGCTTAATTACCAAGAGTAGATACGCATATCGTCAGCGTGACCTGGTTCCTCAATTTTTCACAGAGTTATGGCCCCTTGATTTTTTGGCCTATAGTACATATTGCATGAATCTTGTCTGGGCTATTTCTCAGAAAATAATGGCTTGAATTCAACGAAACTTTATGGAAAGCTTTATTACAAAGAGGAGATGCGCATATCTTCGGCTTGACCCAGTTCCTACATCCTCCCACCCATTCACCAAGGTCTTATTTGTAACAATGACGTTCTTCGGGAGCATCTGTCAGTTCTACTGACTTTCTTGTATTTCTTAGCAATCATCTTTAAACTTTATGAAAATGTTAATACACTTATCTCTCGGACAAGTTTGATTATGGCAGATATTGGCCATTTAGGTCAGGAGTTACGGTAAGCCTCTTTTGATATTAAAAAATACCAGATTTCCCTTTGTTTACATTCTAGCATCTTCACTTCTTAAGCAATCATTTCCAAGACTTACAATAATGTTAATAGATTAATCACTTGGTCAGATTTGATTTTGGTTGATATTGGATAAATAGGTCAGGAGTTATGGCCCTAGTGCATTATTTCACTGTTTACACTCTAGCATCTTTATTTCCTGAGCAATTATTTTGAAGTTTCATGAATTTTTATCTATCAGTCAAGTTTTTTTTTTATTTGTGGAATTTAACTGATCCCATGGATTATCTATTCAGTACATTTTTGCTTTAATATATAACTTATACAGGCAATGAAGGCAGTTTTTCTTAGGTGAGTGTCTTCAAGGCCACCTTGGCCCTCTTGTGATAAGTTGTTGTTTTTGCTCACTTGTTCACAAGTACATCAAATGTTATTCATCAAAAGTTGATATTATTTCATACTGTTAAATTTATTTTTTTCTACTTTTCCACAAGGATCTCCCTTATAGATTTTGTCACTTGATAGATGTTATTCTCAAATGTCTATTGCTCCATTTCATTCCTATGTATATAATTTATGCTTTTATAGTTTTCGTTATCTAATATGTCTGCTGCATTTTATATCTGGGGAAAAAAAACTTTTTTCTACATGATTTTTGTTAATATTCATCTGGAGTCTTCTGCATGCTAACCTTTTTAATATCTTTTCAAGACCCTATGTAGTGAGGTATCATATGATTAGTTTCAATAATCGATTCACATGGATTACTTAATATAGGATTAAAGTAAAATTTAAGGTAATCCATCCATCATTTATATGTCTTTCAATATGGGACTTTCAATAGTATATGCAAGCCTCGATAGACTTCAAGCAAAAATAGCCTATAACTCCAAGTGAGTGAATGCTTGCTTTTGCACTTGAGCATTTTTAAACATTTGAAGTAGCATAATCTATCTAATAATGGATGGATTACTTTAAGCATTATATTGGATTATTCATCTTATCAGAAGCAATGAATTTCTTTTTGTGAACTGCCTTAGCTTCATCTGTTATTTAAAAAAGGTATCTAATATCTCATTATTTTATGCCTCTCTGAATTAACATAATGCTTTGCTTAACTTTTTATGGCTATTGTTGAGATGATTACATACTGGTTTCTTTTTCTTTCTTTCTTTTTTTTTTTTGGGGGGGGGGGGGCACTTGCATTTAATTCAGCTAAATTGTCCATATAATTCAATTAAAACTATCACAAGCTCAATCATTCATTTTCATAAATGTCATATGACACATTTTTTTAAGATTTTTTTTTTCAATAGATATTTACGATTTTATGACAGGTTAATTCCTCAGTTTACACATGGTCTGTGTGCAGCGACTCCATAATACTCACATGTTAATGTTTTGTTGACAGCAACAAATTACTTATTTATGTGCGAGCAGGTTGTTTAATCTACTGATTCGATACCATGACACTTTTCCAAAGAATTTGTCTTTCAGTATGTTAAGGAGGATTGCGTCATAATGACATTTTATTTTACTGATTATTTTAGATAAACCTTAAATATATGTGATTAACTGATGAAGATTCCTGAAAAGAAAAGTAACTGTATGTATTAACGAGTCTGTCCATTAACGTTTATAGTTCAACTTACTCATTTCAAAACTACTAATATCCTGTTCCATAGAATGCCACAAAAATAATATCTCATTATGATACTGCCCTCTTCAAATGTTTTTCATTTTCACATCTTCGGACGACATTTGTGCCTTAGATTTTATACCTGATATTTATTTACAAATTAAACAAATTTAAAAATGACAATTTTGTTGTCCATCATTGTCCATTGACCATTAAGATGTTTTAGCGTCGCTTTCTTCCTAGTTAATTAAAATGATATACTAAAACTCTTTTAAATAAGGATAGTTCCAGGGCTGGTTGACACGGTGTCAGGATAATGTGGTATTGTATCATAACGAACTGGTTACGAATCGACCAGATACAACAATAACAAAAACAGGTTCCGAATCAGGGTCTCCATATATATAAGGAGACCCTGCAAATTGACAAAAACAACAACAAACAAAAACACACACACACACACAAAACGAATCGTCTGGATACCATCAAGATATACATGTATGTCTACGTCGTGATACTGCAGTGTGGTAGCATTAAATTTGTCTCATCCAGACACAGTCTCCAAATGTTTGAAATGCTGTTAGCAAGATGTTTAACACTCAGAAACGTTAATTTATTGTTCCCATACATGATCTCTCAGATTCTATTCCCAAATATTAGTAGCCCTCGCCACGCAGTCTTTCAGCGCTTTCAGCGCTTTGATTTTATGTTTCGTTCATATTACATTTTTATCCCTTCTTTCTTTTCATTATTTTTCACTTCCTAGTATATTACAACTCATAAATTTTGCGACAAATACTTTTTATAGCTTTATTTTAAAACCACAGACCATTTAAAACTTGCCAGCATTATTATATTGAATATATTGTAGTACTTTTACTTTCTTTAATTCTTTTTTCTTACGCCGAATATCTTTTTTATTAAAGATATGTCTTGTTTATATTGTGTAAACGATTTGCATGACCTTTTTCTGTTTAGTGGCATTTTAGTGTTCATGTTGTTACTGTTGTTCCGTCACGAAGACTTGTTAATCAGTTGGAAATCTGATGAAGTAATACAGCACGTCACAGTCCCGACTACTACAGATTGTTCACCAAGAACTGTTAAACTTTCCGACCACGATCTTCCTATAACGGCCCTAGCAAGCTGTCCGGGTTCTGGAAATACATGGACCAGACATTTATTGCAGCAAGCTTCTGGTAAATACACATCTCTCTCTCTCTCTCTCTCTCTCTCTCTCTTGAAATGAAAGGGCAACTTCAAATAAGACCTGGTTGTGCTGTTTATTCTCAATCAGAGTGACAGACAGAATGAATATTTTAATTTTAATACAACTCAGTTAACAAATGAACGAATTTTCTTTCTTTTTTCTCCCCTAATGATGGGTATCAAAACCGAATTTTATTTGGGAGACTCGAATTTTTGTCAGCTTTGCATAACATGCTTAAGTCCCGGCAGATACCCGTTACTACTTGAATATATGACCATTTTAACAGGAGAATGTTCTAGCTTTGCTAATTGAGTGATTCTCTGAATTTTGGAAACTAGAAGATATAACTGCTCATTGTGTCATATTGAATTACAGAACAGTATTCTATCATACTGGATTTCTTAAATCGATCAAGAATGTGTCAAGTAAATAGTGTGAAATTTAAATGAAGTTTGTGTAAGAAAGCACGCTCGATACCACATATCCTAGAGTGCAAGGGCACCTTATTTTCTTATACTGGGTTTTGATTATTTATTTGGTAGTGGATGAAAATAAATATATTTCAAGGAGAGAGAGAGAGATTTCAAAGCGACATTTCATAGATATCTCATATTTAAGTAACTATGTATCTCACTTTTAATGCAGCCTTGTATACGCTATTCAGTCCTTTTGAACTGTTTGCCCATGTCAGACAGGTGCAGTGCTGATTAGCTGCAGTTGCAGAAGTAACCTCAGCTTGTCCATAATTCTAGCAGGTGTCAGTCTTGATAATATCCTGAATTTGAACAAAACAAAGATGCTATACCGACTTCGGCATGTCGAGCAATGAAATCGAACACAATCCCCGGCTGATAAGACAGACTTGTTAACCTTTTGCTCAATGTTACCAATTCAAAACATATTCTAAAAATGTATTATCAATTAATTGAATGTTTAAAATTATGTGGCAGTTTTATTTTTATTTTGTATTTATTTTTTTTTTTTGTGATTTTTACAGGGATTGGGACTTCTTCAGTTTATTGTTCCAAACGCCTTCTAAGCACTGGGTACCCGTTCGAATGTCACCATAAAGCATATAAAAGAGTGCTCGTTGTTAAGACCCATAATCCATCTGGACGATTTGATAAAGTTGTGGTCCTCATACGTAATCCCTTCCAACAGATTGTGTCATTTTTTAAATGGAATGAAAGCACGATGACGAATGCACACGGGCTATCTGATTATACTGGAAGATGTAGGTTTTTTTTTGTTTTGTTTTGTTTTTTCAATCCAATTCAGTTCAATTCAGAAAATATGATCACAGACCTATAAATGTATACACTTTAATCAAGTGAAAAAGAATATATGCACTTTGCATTTCTTTCATATATATGTTATGTTAAGGTTGAAAACAATCCCCTACAATAACCATTCTTTCGAAATAAAAGAAAATGATACCGGCCAAACAATATCTTAATAGTTATGCCAAACATGATAGCTTTCACAAAATAATATAACACACAGAATAAGGAAAGTTTGAATGCACACTTTTGCAACTGAGTAAATATACTCTAAAATATAATAGATATAAAAAATGTAGATACACAGTAATACTTGTACTTATTCCCCATATGTCCCTGTCCTCGACAAAGCATCATTTATATGATATAATACTGCAATAAAACTACCAGGTAAACACTATCCACTCTTGTAATATACTACTCAAAATTTGCTAAGCACCAATAATACAAACATCCTTTTTTTTCTTCTCTTTAAGTATTATTTTTCTACTAAAATTGACATTTATATTATTATAAGGTAATAAATCTATAAAACACTTATAAAAAAACACTTATTCATGTTTTCGATAATAAGGACATTGAATTGATAAGACCAAGCGGGTCAATATCAAAACTCACAAATGATCAGTCACAATTTCATACTGTCATTTCAAATTGGAAATGCAACACTATGTTTTTTACATTTACGCATTTTTTCCATGAATAATGTGTTGTTGTTGTTTGTTTTTGTTGGGGTTTTTTTTTTTCGAATAAAAATGTGTTTTCTTAAATCTCGAAATTGAAATTTTAAGATTTTTACATTAATCAAAGGTTTGGGTATGACATTTATTACAGAAGTTATAGCCATTTCATAATGTATACATAATCAAAGTGGATCAAATATTGACAGAAAAGATATATCTGAAAACACACTTATGAAAATATATTACTAACTTAACAGCATTTTTTTTTAATTTAATTTTTAAAACCTATGGTATATATATTCCGTTACCATTGCTGCTTATACCGTGGTACTTTCAACTGCCAAAACTTATTTTTCATGAATAATAATCAGCTATTTGCCGACTATAAAATTGACACGTAGCATTTTTAATATTCTTCAAAAGCAGACTTAATGTTCTCTCCGCAATATTGACCACTACGCTCAGACAAGGAGCATGAAGTCACCTCTACATGGCAGAATTTAGCTAATTTTCAAAGTCAAACGCCATTTCATTGGTCAAATGATCCATCCTCTCGCCGTGCTGTCTCAGCCATGGATCCAGTGAAATGTCTAATTAATGATTCATGAGTACCAAGTTTTGCAAACCAAAAACCCCGCGGTCGATTTAGGAGCAAGAGAAATGAACGATTGTGGGTTGTCCGACAATGGTTTTGCATGGGAATAAGCAACTTAACTTAAAATTTACTGAAAACAGCTTGATATAAAAAGCATGATTGAGTATAAGCACGGATCTCAATTTGAATCAATCTGTTATACATCGTATTTTGAGAACCTTGCAATTTTCCATTACATTACTAAGATGCCATGGAGCAGTTTTTCCATTGTATTTCATTTATACTCTCGAAATGAATTCATGGTCATTATGGACCAGCAGATCCGCACATAATATCAAATCTCAGTTTCTTTGTCGTGTCATTATTATAATATGGAAAGAAAAAACAAAATTTCATCTACATCAGAAGCTAACACAACGAAAAATGTATCAACTAATACCATTCCACATTCTCGAACAGATTTTTTGAGGGGAAAAAATCGATATTTTAAAGAAAATGAGCGTTTGATATTTAAGTATTGGAATGTTAAAACAAAAGAAGTATATCAGGACTATTGTTTTCTCGACGATTTTGAAAAACTCTTGGGTTCAAATTAATCATTCATTTAAGTCCATGTGCCTTAAACATCCTAACTTTAGAGAGACTTAAGTAATGTTGGTAAAAGTATTTGATGGCAATTGTAATGGTATTTTTATCTGTAATTGGCACTTATGTCTCCAAATACATTTTTGACAAGAATGCTCTCTTTCGATGAACCTTTTTATTTTTGTATAGATATGCTATCAATCATTTTGAAATAATTGAATATAAAAATAATGAAACTTGGTTCTGATGATGCAACACTTTTTGACAAATTTCTGACAAATCGTTAAATAGGATAGTCCTTGTCGAAAAAAAAATCGGATATCTATCTATGTTTTAAACTGTGATAACACGAAATGTACAATGCTAAAACTGAGGACATCGAGAAAAATATAGATTTTTATACAATATGAATTATTGTAAAGAAAAAAAAATTCTTATGTATGTCTGAAAACATTAGAGATAAAACAAATTCATGACAATAACATGGCAATATAGACACTCATGGAATTTGTAAAGATGATACATGTAACTTAGATATATTCTATATTCTTGGCATAATATAAAGTGATATAAATAATGTCCTAAAATGAAAACGATATCAAGCAAAATATTCCTTGTAATGTTTTAAATATTCTTTGTAATATTTCAAGAATTAATATAAACAACATAATTATTTTCGTAAAAAGATTTTCGAGCAAAGCAATATTATATATTTTATCAGTTTCAAAACATTTTTGAAAATGATGTCAGATTACCTTAAACTTCAACACTTTAAAAAATTTAAAAAAATAGTCCAATAATCGTGATAGAAATATCAAAGAATCTTCTTTCGTCAAACAAAGAAAGCAAGCATAAAAATAAATAATAGTAAAAACATAATGTCAAAATAATAAAATCCCTTGTAATATTCAACTTGAAAGTATCAATAAGAGTAAAATCAGAAAATGGTCTTTAAATTAAATGATGAAAATATTGATTTAGAATCAATGTATACATAACAAATGAAAATTTCAATGGATATATATATCATTGTAGGATAAAACTAACTATTTTCATTGAAAAATATATATATATAAACTATAATCTATGCGATCATAGGAATGATTAAACACCGTTTTTTAGTGTCAATCTACTCAGCAATTGTGGATTGCATTATGTTACCTTGTAGAAACAAAACATATACAACTGTTAATAGATTGCCAAATGATATGTCAAGGTATTTAATAACACAGATAAAGATGATATTGTAAACTTCATTATATTAACAAGCATTTATATATCAATGGAAAGGAAAATATAAACTACCTAATATTGATGTGTTCCAGGAAATTTTAAAATCCAGATAGACTGTAAAACAACATTTAGCTCTAATGCATAACAAACTAAAACTTTCCAATAATAGATTGTGACTTTTTAATATACAAATAAATTCATTTACAATATAAATATATAGGCAGATAGTTTTCATGATGAAAAAACACATACTTCTTTTTTGCATATTTATGAAAGATTTTCCCATTGTGCGTCACCTTTTTACTTTTTATGTTATCATTCATTCTGCTATCTTTATTTCTATATTTCCCTTTCATTTTCAACCTATCCTTTTTTCTATCATCATTCTGTTTTTTTTTGTTGTTTTTTTTGTTTTGTTGTTGTTGTTGTTGTATTTTTGTTGTTATTGTTGTTGTTGTTTTCATAAGTCATATTTATATAAAATTACTTTATGCTAATTTTTGTACTCATAATTACTTTTTACAAATTATATTTAGAATAAAAAAAAAAAAAATTTTTCCAATTAACTGGATATGTTTCATTTTTATAAATGAAAGTAAATTAAACTAACTAGGGAGAGGGATATATTTGTAATGTCTGGCATTTTCTCAACACAAACAGGCCTGCATTTCAAAAAACTTCTCAGTTTGAGATTTTCCTAAAAATAATGATAATATAAAACTCTCTTATTTATTGATCAAGAGAATATAGAAATTACTTTAATGTATAATAAGCATGGTCTTAATGAAAATCAAAGGACTGAGAGTCCTAATGTTGCGTTAAGCATAAACTGGAACAGTAAAGGAGAAAGTGTGGCTTGTAATTTGGAACCGTTTTACTGATTTCACTCATCAAAAGGGTCTTGTAGCTGTGAGGGCCGAACGACATTAGTTTATATGCCATATTCATAGGACACGTATCATGCCAGAGGTGACTGAACTGCTACACTTCACTTGCTTACGTCACACAATTTTATTCATAGTATTTTCATTGATATTTTTTTCCTCACCTACGAAATATTTGCCCGCTAGAGGGCAAAGAATTTGGATATCCGGTATTGTCAATACGCAGTCGGTTAAAAATGATAACAACGCAACATAAAAATCAACAGCATGAAATTTGTTTTCCTATTTGTTGTGAACAGAAATCGAGATTTTTTAATAGAGTAAAATCCCAACTTCAAAGGTTTCGTGGATCGCGGGTCTAATATTTCTCTTAGGTGGCTTCTGACAACGATTTATGTACTTAAAGAGGAATTCGGTCCAACATTTATCACTACCAATTCTTGACTGAAAGTTGTATACTGAAACACTGTATGATAATATATCGTGCAACATTTATATTCCCAGAAAAGTCGAAAGACTGGATCAGAAAAAGTTATATGAACATAATGAACATCTTTAAAAAAACGCCGACTTTTTAACTGACGAGTACACAAGAAGATTACCAAACATAGTTAGAAAAAATCCGATCTTATTTGGAACGTCAAGAATATCAATATGGCAACATACAGACTGCACGTTTTTCTCGCCCAGTTACATTTAGCTGTGTTGGGGACTGACAGCATCACACCGACATTAGACACGCTTGTTTATTTAAGGCAACCATGCCGAGCCCCAGTTCCTCGTGTTTTTGAATATTGTCTATAAACTCAACAAAGAAAACCTGAATGCCTCCAATATCTAGTGTTTATTTTTGTATTATCAAATACTATAACAGGGGGAAATTCAATATATATTTCATAGAAAACACATCTTGGCTGGGTTTTTCCCTATGTTTCGGCCTTTCCCCCTTACATAGAACTTTCATTTTCTTCGCTGTCAGAACATCGATAAGTCATTTTGCATCGGTGACCTTTAGCCCTGTGAACTTACTAATATACAAGCAAACTTTCCGGTAATGGCGGACGCATTTCCAAAAAAAAACGCATTACAATGTTTTGTTTCTTGAATATTCTGGTGTCATCGGCCGTCTTGTACTACGCAGATTACGTTTGATAAAAAGAATGTTTCAAAAAGTGAAGATTTTTTCATATCCAATATTTATTTGAAAGTTAAGCCAAATACTTATTTAAAGTAAACATATTAACCAAATTAATTTCCCAACCTGTTTCAATAATTTAAGACTATGACTTGACTTGACTATTTGAGTTTCGCTTCGACAGTATTTCAGTCATACAGCAACGTCCAGCTAATTACAGGTGGAGGAAGACCCCGAATGCACGGAGGCATCCGGGTAGAACCACCGACCTACCGCAAGCCAGCTGGAAGGCTTCCTCACATGAAAATCCGAATGATCCGGGTTTCGAACCTACGCGGTGAGGGGCTGAGTGAGTGCTAAAGTCAGCGACTTTACCCTCTCGGCCACGGAGGCCCCTTAAGACTATGGCTGCTTAAGACATGCTACTCAAAATTATATAAAGATTATTTATTTTTCAATTTATAACACAAAAATCCAAATGATAAAATAAAGTTTGCTAAGCACAAAATATCACATATAATTGTGGAATTACTTGTGTCAGTTTTCATAGTGTGACAGAGAGAAGGCTATCGATAATATCCTTATATACATACTTACAGACATATATAAGGTCTTAATTCTAAACCGTGAAACAAGTATATGCATTTATATATTTTCTAGCAACCAATGATAATTGATAAGGAAATATTAATGTCACATGATGGTCAATGTCACGGCCCTGTAGTTTAAATTGACGGTACAATCAAGAAGTGTATTGAACTAGACCTTTATCTCGCCGTATTCATGTTACATGAAATCAAGCCCAGTCATATTATCCTGCCATTTCGCCAACCAGTCCCTGATATCTCATATGGGCATTTCGTTTTTTATTCTTTTCCCAGCTTGGCATCAGCATATCCGGAATAAGAATGATGCATGGCTCAAATTCCACCAGTACTGGTTGACTGTTCCAGTTCCAGTCCTACCTCTGTTCTACACGAAACTGAAAGATGACCTGAAGCCGGAACTTACACGCGTCTTGGACTTCCTTAGTGTCAATTATTCACAGGCTGAACTGGACTGCACAGTAAAACTGCAAGAGGGAGAATTTCATAGACCTCCCTTTCAGCATAGCGGTAATATTAGCGACATCAGAGATTTATTTGATGAGGAAGAAAAGGGCATTGTACAAAGGAGTATGGATGTTATTTCAAACATACTGCGGGCCAAGTATGGTCTGGATTTACAATGAATGGTGTACTTTTCGAAAAGTATGATTACAAATTAAATGAACACCACGTATGGCTATGTCTTTAGTGAACACATGAACATGTCATAACTACTAAAGTATGTCACCATAATACATGTAGATACTATAGACCATATCACCAGAGTTCGGCAATATCCGGTTTAATTCGCTGATTTAAATTGACCAATCAGTGGCTGGGGGAACTTTACACCAGCATGTAGATTGGGAGTTTGAGAGGTGCTCTTTGATTTTCATGGGTTTACGTCTTATTTCGGAGGGAAATGGTCTATAGCCATATTGTGTTATGATTAACTGAAAAATGATGGATGGAATTACATGTACATATGGTATTTTCTATGAATTAAATGGTTAAAAAGTCGACGGATCTCTGTTTAATTGTTATTCCGCTACGAACTAAAAGGAAACGACAAACTCCTTTCACGCATTAATTCTATTTACAACTTTTTTTTTTGAAATTTCACTGACCTTAAAAAAAAAGGTTCCGTTTCTGATCTCCAACTGACTGTCTTTTTTCACGGCCGACCCTAACGTTTTGTTTTTTTGTTTGTTTGTTTTTTGGGGTTCCGCCTTTAAGAATCTTTCCTTTACTTTTTTCTTTACCTTGCGCATCATTCGGAGGAAAAAAAACATCCCTACCTACCTACCCTCTTTTCTGGCTGGAGACCAGAAACAGAACAATATTTTTGGGGGCCTTACAATTATCGTGAAAAAAAATGCGTTTTTACCAAAAAAAAACCCCAAAAACAAACAAACTTAGGAAAACATTTTTTTTTTCAGTTTTTTTGACTGTACTCCTTTTAGAACTCGTTTAAACCCACTGAAATGTAAAAGAAAAGAATTTTGCTTTCTAATGCAATGCAGAGAATTGCAAATATTAATCAAATTAATTCGGGTGTTGCTGTTAATGATGTTTTATGCATCGATGTTCAAACCATAAATACTAGTTACTTGCTTTTATCCTTCTGTATCTTTCTTCCTGCACAACATATTATATGGATACATAATTTTACAGTTGGGGATTACAAGGTGTTCAGTTTCGCACCTTTGTTTATCACCAACTGTCAGGAGGTACCAGGTGGACTGAGTAGCTTGGGAAACCTGACAGTCTTTTACTTTTTAACCCCCACGCATGGTCATAATGTTTCAGTATTGAACGTTCGCCATTATCATAGAAAAAGAGGATCTTAAACCGATAATGGCAACATGGTGCCGACTAAGTCTAAATTCCCTTTTTGTGCATGTGACTTTTGCATCTTGACATGCCTCTATGAGCTTTCCTTTCAGAACATAGTGATGAATAATCTTCATAATTAAGGAACGTCTTTAAAGGCGTTTCAGTGTTGTTGTTTTGTTGTTGTGTTTTTGTTTTTTTTTTTTTATTTGTTTTTTTTTTCTAACGGACAGATTTTTCTTAAATTTTGCACATAAGTACTTTAGACTATAATGAACAGTTATTTTTATTAAATTAGCGGGTCACGTTTTAGAGATTAAGCTTATGGTAAAATTTGCTCAAATTTGTTGAAAATAAAATCAAAGCATTAAAACCTTAGAAAGACTGCATTCTAAATACCACAATTACATACCAAAATAATATTTTCAGAAAATTTTATCACAACTTGTAACTTATTACGTGTTACAAGTGAAAATACTGTCAAACATGCATTGAAAATACAAAACGAGCAAAAATCGCCATTGTGTCAAGACCAAAATGTAAACAAAAAGTACGCCAAAGCTATGAAATTTAATATATATTTTTCTTGGTAATAAATTCAACGGACATATTTTCTTTATTTTTTTCATATTCAATCCTTTGATATCAATGCATTATAAACATGTTTAGAAAATGTATAACTCACCACGTTTGTTTTTTTTCACAAAAACTGTTCTTAATTCAAATTTTAGCTAAATTTGCATAAAACAAACATAATAAAATGTGACTTTTTGGACTCTCAGCATTTGACAAATATGTTTTTAGTCAT
Source organism: Solen grandis (assembly GCA_021229015.1). Classification (NCBI taxonomy): domain Eukaryota; kingdom Metazoa; phylum Mollusca; class Bivalvia; order Adapedonta; family Solenidae; genus Solen; species Solen grandis. The sequence continues at coordinate 294 of JAIFHC010000716.1, read as the reverse complement.
GTCTATAATACTTAATTCATGAAATTTGGGGTTTCCTTTATCATAGAAAATAAATAAAATTGAATTTCATTGTTTTTACCAAAATTAAAATCAGTGGAAAACCGCTGAAATGTTCTTGAATAGAAGCCCTGTATGTTACGAAAGTATAATTATATTGTAACTTTGGAAAAATATTGCCTCATGCGATCTATTTGGGGCAATTCATAAATGAATATGTATTTAGAAGCAGTTTCAACGTGAGACAAGGTTAGACATCTGAATTTCTTTAAACATCGCTAATTTTACAATTAAGAT
>JAIFHC010000715.1:0-50000 GCA_021229015.1 Solen grandis | reverse complement strand
TTTTTAATTGTATTCAGTAAATGGTAAAGGTAGAGGGACAAAGGTAAAGATTATATATATTTGCAATAATTCATTATATTTGTTTGATACACTATGTCTCAAATATATATAGTCTTCTAATAATGGGTTTTGTCCGTGTTCTTCGGTTTCCTCCCACAATAATGACCACATACACCATCACCAGAGCCATCGAGAGTGATTAATATAAGTTGTAAGAACTTGTTACATAATCGATGTAAAATAAATAGTTTAAACTTAATAACTGAAATACTGTCGAATGGACGTTGAACACAACAAATATATATAATTGCTTATTTATTCATGTTAATTTAAATCTCCTAATTTTACTCGCCAAACAATTGTTATGGTGCATTGATACGTTGAACATATGTAATATCTACATGGTCACTACGTAATGAATTCTTGTCAAAATTCGTGACGTTATATATATATATATATATATATATATTGGACTACATTGTTGCGTTGTTTCAAGGAAGGGTTAATCATTCCGAATACATAACTCCCCGTCTCGAGCTAAACGTGCAGAGCGGGTTCATACCCTTTTTCAGGGCACATCTCCTTTATTTGATCTCTTTCCCTCTCTCTGATTCTTTCTGTCTCTGTCTGAAACGAACTTTTCTTATATTTCAAAACCGTTCTTTACAGCATTTTACGGATCAACAAAAAGTACTCTCCTCTCCTACCCATAAAATAAAGGTTCAAATCTTTGGCAGAACTCGAGAGAGATCGCTTCCAAGTATGATGGCTTATACACTTCAACAGGTGGCCACAAACTTTGTAAAGTATTTTTGTCTGTTTGAACTGACTTAGACAGCATCACTCTCTTCGTTCCGAAAGTTCGAAGCCAGAAAGTATTAGAAGAATTATCTCTTCAAAGAAATGTATCTCCGCAACAGAGCTTTTGTTCATTATAATGGACGGATATTCGCCACAAGCAGACGATAATAAACAAAGCTATGGTGGTAAATATTAGCCGTTATCCTGCTAAAAAACAAAGAACACACGGCACATCTTCCTTTAATGCATTTCCGGGAAGAATTGTGGATTACCACGTTTTCTTCTCGCAATATTTGTTTGACATTGTCTAAAGGACTCTCAAAGAAATGTGTCTACTGGTATTTGAACAGAAGTCTGTTTGGTTTGTCCGATTCCTCTACAGGAAGCTCGTAAGAAATGTGTTTATCTCTCAATCATTGTTAAGGGTTCTAGATTATTTACTGTAACCCGAAATTATGAGATAACATATTGTTAAAAAAAAGGCAAAAATAGCGATAGCTTTGTTATTGTCATAAATTCATTTAAGAGTTAATTTCTGTATGGTCACCGTCCCTAGATTTTTCTTCTTCAAAATACATCTAAACGACTTAGAAGAATAAACAAGAGATCTGCAAATTCATTTTCTATTAAACCAACAAAGGATGATTTTTATCGCATTGAGTAACGCCCCAAAACATCGAAATTACAGACAAAGCTCAGCAAAACGCATCTTTTTCACGCATAATAGATAATTAATGAGATGAATCATGATTTTACACACAAAATAATAAACAAAATAGCTTTTACATAAATCCGAATTTATAGACATGAAAGAAAGATAACTTTATTTCAACTCATGCATTGTGTTTTAGGCATATTCCTATCTTACGCATGCCTGCTACTCGCTATTAAAAATGCCTCTGTACAATGCAGGGTGCTCACCCAGTCTTAAACGCCGTTGTGTTCCTTTCTCCAGTTTCCACCGGCGCATTATAAGGCAATAAACCTTGATCGCAGTGGATACTCAAAAACTGACAAACAAGCGAGAAACCCTCGCATCTTCTCGGTAATATGGTCTCAAGAACACTGTCCTTCTTCACCTTTCTACTCAATCTTCTCCGTGCAAGACTGCTGCATCATGGCCCATCGTCATGGCGACGGTAGGCCGGTCTTGCCCGCAGCGCTAACGTAAACAACAACAGTGTGTTGCTGATGGACCCATTACGATAACGCACGTCAGGTCCGCGTTTGATACTTGAGACCATCTCGTTTTCCCATGACCTTTGACTCATTAATTAATTGTGAATTACTTCCACCCGATGACCGTAAGTATGTCTACGTCCTTTTGTCCGCGTATGAATCTGGTATTTACATATACAGTCAAACCTGTATTAAGCGGTTAGTCAAGGGAAATGAGAAAGTGACTGCTTAACAGAGGTGGCCGCTATGTGAAGGTGAAACGCACATCAAAATGCTATATTTTGGTAATATTTAAACTGACCGTTAAATACAGGTTGGCCGCTTAATACAGGTTGGCCGCTTAATACAGGTGACTACTAATACAGGTTCAGTTGTACATATATTTATTATTTGTCACTGTATGACGATTTGTCATCACGATTCATGTTAAAGCACTGTCGTTATCTATCATCGGTAGTTACGATTATGATAATGAGCGTCATAATATTATATATATACCGGTATTTAATATAGATTATCTAATGTTCTTCAGGGTGCATAATATTTAGCGTATCATACTCCCTAGTCTTTGTTATACCCAGATACAAGAATATTTTCCAGTTATGGTAATGAGAAATAAGATATTACACATTAAATTTCATTGAATTTGTTTACGTAATTCATCAATTAATAAATTATAATAATGGTCCTTCAAATACTAAATGAAAAAAAAGTCTGTGCAAATGCAAGCATCCATTTAATCGGAATTATCGGCTCTTTTGCTCTAAGTTTATAAAGGCTTGCATTTACTATATCCCACGACCACTTGATGGACTATGATCAATATTTAATGATAGATGGATTCCATAGTATTTATGAAAAGGAATACTAATCGCCATTTTGTAAGGCAATAAATGAAGACTCGAGATATTGATCAGTTGTGAACCATTGTTACAAGTCTGCCTCCGTGGACCCGGGGTGATCCACACAAGGGTATCTCCTTCAATGTATGTTGCCAGGCTATGCTCTTGTAATTAATAAGGCAGCATAACGCCTTGCAACCACTTGTAGACCATATGGAACTAAAGAACACACTCTTACCGACAAATGTAGGTCTCGAAATAAGAACCGCCGGCAGTTGTCGGATTAACATGCCCCACTTACGATACTCTTGATAATTAGCAGCGGGGTTGATTAAATGATTAATTAGTTGTTATACCTCATTGACTCATGCTGTGGGTCTTTTTCCCTCACGTGAACAACGTTAATTATCGTCTTAGGAAGGAGTAGGGGAAGCAATTTGCCTCGAAAAATACGCCTGCTGATCATTCATTGGTTCCTCGGTTAACAACCCATCTGGTGGTTTTCCTTGTTTCGTGGCCGAGAGAAATGTACTTTTTATTCCTAAAATGCTTGAATGTAAAATATTTGATGCAATTGTTAAATCAGCGTGCATACAATGCAATATTAAATTAATTTTCAAAGACAAAAAGAAAAACTTTGATGTACTTTGATGTGTTCCAGAGCGTGTATACAATATCAGACAGTATTGCATACACTGTGTACCTTTTATCCCCAACGAGAAATTCAATGTTTTCCCCCATCTAGGATATCATTTACTCAGTTGTTCAATTCTCCCCTGGTTTTTGAATCGCTATGAACCTCGCTGACATCCTCACTATTTACAGTAGCCGAGTCTCTATCATTACATGCAATCATTTCTTCATCTCCTGTACTCCTGACTAGATAATGGGAGAATTGCTGTAATGGTATTTACTAGAAAAATAAATTGCAATCGTGGAAGAAAGCACTGAAACAACTTTTAGTACTGTTTCCCGATGCGGAGTAACATGCTATTTATCCTTACCATGCTGTGGCACTTGTGGCATCCGTGCAGTCTGATCATGGTCTGCAATGATCGCTTTTCAGCACTATATCTGTCTCAAGAAAACATAGTCCCCAAATGAATGAAATACTGTCGTAGGACGTTAAACACAATAAACAAACAATAATTTTTCAGCTAATATTCCCATAAACAAAAATGGTTCCGTCCAAAGTGATAAAAAGGACAAATCCAATTAAGAAATTTAGCATGGTATGGGTTAAGGGAGGATGGGGCGTTGCGTCTTGCGGTCAGATAGTTTGTTCATGTATATGGAGGATCATTATATTTTCTTCAAGCTACTGTTAATGCTTCGTGACTACAGATGGGCTGTATTACGCAGATGGAGGTGACGTCAGAGTGTAACCATGGCGACCCATGTCGTCTGCGATTCGCAGAAAGCTTTAAAATTAAACATTTTAAGACGAATAAGTTATTTTCTGAACAGTTCACTTCTAAACAAGTCTAAGCTCAACAATGGGACATGATTCACAATTTAAGGCTATTGTACGTATGTTTGGTTTTCTTTTCTTAATATGAAAAAAAATGTAAAAAAAAGATAATTGGAGTATTTTTCCCGTGAGGTTTTCTTTAATGTAATAACTCTAATTTCGTCTTTCCTGGTCACTGTTTTTTTGGATATGTTAGAACTTTGGGGTTAGAAATTGAGATCATATGAGTCACATGCTGATATGCTCATTTTTGCTGTTCGGACATTCCACGACCTTAGCGCACCGTGAAATTACTATTCCATCCTTTCACGCCTACTTAAAATTAAAGATGCACGCACTGCTGCAAAGTCACATGCTTATTCGTCCTGAATCATACGAACGCACATGAAATATGTGCCACGTGATATGCTTCAGTCGCAGCTGTAGTTCATTAGTGCACGTGGTCAGTGCGTGCATAGGCTCTCTCGCGATCAGTGAAAGCGCTTATCAGGAAAAATGAGGTCGTGAATGGTGGAAACATGTTTAACTTGAGTTTATAATATTATTATATAATGATGTATAGCATATATAGGACACGCCCTTGGTCTAAAGTTTGATATATCAAAATTTTCATTGTGTTAATTATTCTATAAACAAGAGGACGAGCGTTAGAAACAAACCCACGCACTACAAGCATCTTTCTACCATGTGTCATACTTCCGTAGGATTAAACTTATCTTTAAAAATTCATTAAAAGTAAAAATATTGTTTATTTGCTTATTATTATCTTAACCCAAATAAATGTGGGGTTTTTTCCATTTTAGATATAAAAAAAACACATACACGTAAATCTAGCCATTTTTTTTAAAGATTTTGAAATATGATGTTTAGGCAATAGATTCAAGGGGTATAAATCTGAACCATTTCGCCATACCTCAGTAATAAAATCACTTAATCACTTGACTCTTCTTTTGATGTGCATTTAAACTGCAGGAGTTTTGAGCAGTCTGAAAATTGTATTTTATTTTTACCGTTATTCTATCTTCCTTTTTATCATCAGAGTTTTAGCTGATTTTTAGATATTAAGATGTCAAAAATAAATTAGAACATTAGAACTATCATAAAGAATTACATAAAAAATAAGATATAAGTTTGATTTTATAAAAATGTCAGTATTTTTTTTGGAAGTTTTCGCTGCGACTTTGTTTCCCGGAAATCTTCGATTATATCCGTAAGGGAAGATGATTTTCTTCGATTTTAGTCTATTGTTATGTATTTTAGATTGCTAGAATTTCGAAAAGAAATCTTTCAATTATTTTTTTTTTATATGAGATTTTGTCTAATGAAAATGAAACATCTCCAACGTGCCCTTTGGGCCTCCCTTTATCCGTTTATGTTGTATATAAACATACTTGGCGGTATTCCGTTTTCGAAATGGATTTTCACGTAAATTATTTACATTAAATTCGAAAATAGAAATTCCTTTTAATAGAGCACGTTAAGAGAGCGTGATTATGTAATTACTGATTGTTTACAAAATACAGAAATTCAGTCAAGGGACGCTATTGAAGACATCCTTCCGGTGAAATCTTCCCAATATCAATAAAAATATGGAGCATTTGCCTGATTTCATCGGGGACCCCAGGTTATCGTAAAAATAGATGTTTGGACTGAAAATAGAAGTCAGAAAGTCGAGTTCTGTTTTGAGAAAAGAGCTTGGCGAGTGTGTAATGTTTACAATCCAGAAAGTAAAGCTGGTGATACCCAGGAGAGAAATTTGTCTTGATAGTGTACCGCCATAATCGGTTCATTTGAAACAAGCCAGCCGGCCTAGTGCTGAATATGATGCTGGAAGATGGAAGCATATTGCTCTGTGTGTTGCAATATTTATTCACATTACGAAAGTAGACTGTACTGTACCAAATGAGTTTGTCATTTAATTTCATATCCCATCATCTAAATTCTAAATCACGCAATGCTTGTCTTTATCATAGCTTGTTTAAAACAAATTTGAGATGATAAGGCACTATGATGAATTAAGCACGATTGGTCGAGTTCGATAGCTTGGAGAGCCCGTATCACTAAGCTTTGATCGAACAAATTGATTTTCTCTAAGTCTTAAAATAGTTTCTAACAAAGTTTTTACAGCTCTTTTTATTTGCACAATGAAAATTAAAGAAAAGTGAAAGGTTTCATTACATAACTCAAAACTAGTCACTTTTGTGATGAAGAAAAAAAGAACATCTGTGAAATCTTCACACACGTAGAAGTTTTTCATACGAAGTTTAATGCATTCCGATCCTTTTAAACTGCCAGCAAGACTGGTTCTTTACCAAAGTATAGATAAAATGAAACCAGTCAGCCTTTCCATGAATGTTCACTTTTATTTACAATAAATATTTCCACAAGAAACCTTACAACTTTCTGATATTTCAAATGGTATGCTATTTACGTACCTGACGAATGGTCAGATATCAAATTTTGGCTTGTCTATCAACAATCTGCTATACAGCGCTACCTACTGACCCGGCTTTTTCCCATTGATATTGGCTTTAAAATCTATGTATTTGTTTTAATTTTCTCTCACTTGAGTGTAAGTCAAATTCTGCTTTTTAGATATGTATTTGCTTTTGACATCTTTATAAGATCGAAATATCTTTTAATGAAAACAATATATTTAGAGCCGTATTGTATGGCCATTTTGTTAATCATCGTTCGATTTTCATGAAAATAATCACTAAGCACTAAGTAATACTCTACCAATATTTAGTACTAAGTAATACTCTACCAATATTTAGCACTAAGTAACACTCTGCCAAAACGTAGCACTAAGTAATACTCCATTTATACTTAGCACTAAGTAATTTTCCAACCATTCTTAAGCACTGAGTAAAAACTTCAACAATACTGAGCACTGAGTAATACCTCAACAGTTCTTAGCACTGAGTAAAAGCAATATTTAGCACTTAGTTATAGAGCTACAGATAGCTTTTTCATAACCAATGGATAACTCACCCTATTACTTTGCACTGGGTTTTGGTGCAATTCAGTTGGGTTTTTGACTAATGTGCATTGGGTATATTGTATGTTTTGTATTCAAATACTACCATTTTAATTGATTTTTATAAAATTATTTTGCTTTCCGTTTCCCCATGATTCTGAAAACTATTACTTTTTTGCCAAAATTAATTGCGTAAATACTCAAATACCTTGCTTATCTGGTACTCTGGTTATACTAAAAAAATTAAAAATAAAAAAGCTAAGCACTAAGTAATACACCAACAATATTTGGTGCACCAACATTATTAGCACTAAGTGCTACTACAGCTATACTTAGTGCTAAGTACTGCTCCAACAACACATATCATTAAGTAATACTCCAACAATATTTAGTGCTCCAACATTATTAGCACTAAGTGCTACTGCAGCCATACTTAGTGCTAAGTTGTGCTCCAACAACACATATCATTAAGTAATACTCCAACAATATTTAGTGCTCCAACATTATTAGCACTAAGTGCTACTACAGCCATACTTAGTGCTAAGTTGTGCTCCAACAACACATATCATTAAGTAATACTCCAACAATATTTAGTGCTCCAACATTATTAGCACTAAGTGCTACTACAGCTATACTTAGTGCTAAGTACTGCTCCAACAACACATATCATTAAGTAATACTCCAACAATATTTAGTGCTCCAACATTATTAGCACTAAGTGCTACTACAGCCATACTTAGTGCTAAGTTGTGCTCCAACAACACATATCATTAAGTAATACTCCAACAATATTTAGTGCTCCAACATTATTAGCACTAAGTGCTACTACAGCTATACTTAGTGCTAAGTACTACTCCAACAGCACATAGCACTAAGTAATACTCCAACAATATTTAGCAATTTGTAAAACTTAATTTTTAATTCTGGTGTAAATGCTTCTTGCCATCCCTGGTTAACGCAATGTTCAGGTACATGACGAAGTTGACATAAATCATAATCAATGCCTGAATTTCTTGTCCTGTTTGTTATTGAAGATAAATATTTGGTATTTTTATTAGAAAAAATCGTCCTTGAGTATAGAAGTATTACTAAGACCTAAGTATGTTCGGTGGCTTTCGAGCCTTAAAACCATTTCCAAGGTCATAGCGTCACATTGACATTGGCATCACATTGACCTTTTAAATGATTGTGTCCTTTGATATTTACAAGTGTATGTGTTTTTGGTATGTCCAAAAAGTTAGCGTTTTGCTTAAAGTCTAGCAACTATTAGACTATTTGAAACATGTAGTGCAGACATTGCAATATTCACTACATAGAACTGCTTGTAGTCATCACTTAGATTCCTCTCGATGAGGCATAGGATTATTTAGGTATTCTGTTGAGAAACAGCGTTACAGAATTGCAAAAAAAAGGTATAACCAAAAAAAGTCCCATAAATGAATGAAGTGGTCATAAGCGGAACTAAGTCTTTAATTCTTTTAAATGGCAAAAACGAGACTTTAAGGGCATAAAGTGAGTTTTTTAGCCATTCGCGTAATTACTTCTGTCACATTCTATACCTGCAACTAAGAGCTTAAGAGATAGCTTGTGTTCACCACTTACACTCGCTGACACGAAGCCATCTGGCATTGCTGATAAGCCCGGGTATGTGAGGAATGTCCTTTGGGAACGACAGTTGACGGGAAGAAAGAGAGATGTCGGGAGTGAAAACGAGGCTAGACTGGAGTGGATGTTGACCCCGAATGATAGAAAACGCCATCTTTTTATCGTTATCTTAATATTGCATATAAAAAACATAAACATTGCTTCACGAGATAAGCTATCGCGGTTTTGATTTATTGGCTCAATAAATTTGTAATTTTATGAGTCATTTACAATAATGGCGGATAATACAGAACCGAAAAGCACTGCATTGAACCCGTCGGACGCTCGGTATTTTCCGAATTATTTCGGTAATTTCCGACTTATGCCCCCCCCCTTTTTTTTTTCTTTTTTTTACAACATGGTATTACGAAAATAACGAAGATTTAAAATTCATCATAAAAGTAGTCCGTTATGAGATGTCTTTGTTGTTGATTTTGTTTAAGAAAACTTCCAACATGTTTGAAGTTATAAATTGAGAAAAAAATGGACTTCTTATTTGACTACTAGAATTTCATAGCGAAGTGTTAATGCTTATTACCATGGTCTTTTAAGTGTAAAGCTTGACCGAAAATCAAGAGTTGATCATTCTCTGTAGGAGAAGTTCTGTCTGAAGTTAGTCGTATATCCCCATTATCTCCCTTCTCCGGTGATTCAAGTCCGAAAAACGACCATTTCTGACGTAGATTTCACACATTATCGAAACATGAATCGAAATTTCACGCTGAGTTTTCGGAGATTTCTTTGTCGTGGGGATCTTAATATATTGTTGATAGAGGCTAATTATGGCTTTAAGTATATCTAAATATATATATAGGTGCCAGCTCTATCGATGTTTAACCTATTTATTAAGATACAAAGATTGACCTTGACACAGATTTTTGGTGATAAGATATCTATCTAACTATTTCTACTTCCTGCTTAAAACATAAACTGTATATAAACATGATTTTTTTTTATTTAGTATTAGATTATATTTTACTTTACAAGTAGCCGTGATGAAAATATACGTATTTCACGAGTAGCCGTGATGAAATACACGTATTTACGAGTAGTTGTGATGACATTTATGTATTTCATGATGAAATATATGTATTTCATGAAAAGCTGTGTTCAAATACACGTATTTTACGAGTATCTGTAATGCAATATAAGTATTTCACGAGTAGCCGTGAAGATATTATGTATTAAAGAGTGTAAAAAATAAAAAAAAAAATAAAAAAAAAAAAACATCGACGAAGTTATCTTTTTCCAATAATCTTGAAGTAAAATACGGTTTTATACATTAATATTTGACGTGCTCTTATATTGATGTTCGTTTTTTTTTCTTCCGAACCAGAGTGAAATATAGAAGCTTATCATTCCCTGACACTTCTCATTTTATCTCTCACCGAAAAGCATAAAACAAAGATATTGCTTTTGTTGTTGTTGTTGTTGTTGTTGTTGTTCAGTGGTTTTAAAGCGAGTCTGATTATGTATTTTATGAGACATTCTAAAGATTAAACTTATTTTTAACGTGTAAACAAGATTTCCCTGCTTATATAGATCCTCCTGGATATTTCCTGGGCTGGACTGGTATGTTGCGTCTGGGGTGGTTTTGTAATTTTTCTCGTCTCGAACTTCCAGCCTTAAGATTCTCATTGAGTCAACACTACATTCTCAGATACTTCTGTTTTGCATCGGTGCAATTTACGAGTTGTTCCAGGAACCATTTGACACAAACTAGGTCAGTAGATCAGGTAGACCAAATGGTGGCCCAGCCTGTTGCCCTGGTGACTGAGTAATTAGGCCAACTCATGTCTCGTACTCTGCACATTTTACAAATTATTTAACGAGCAAGTAATTAGGTTACACGTTTCTGTTTTTGTAAGTTGCTCGATCACCTGATGCAAGGTATTCCGTTAATAATTAGATTTATTGTCGGGTGACATCGGAACACTCCGTGAGTCAACCAGTAATTTTGGTTTCTCGAGAAAATACATAAAGATGATAGTCTTGTAAAAATAGATATGTATTTAATATAAATAGCATCAAAGTATAAAATCTGTCCCTTCTTGGCTGGATCTGGTTGTTTATGTTTAGATCAAACTGCTAAATAATTATAACCGTTTCTTTAGTCTGACTGGCTGTATCTGTGGATTTTACGACCCATCGACAGTATTTTAATCATTTCGAGACTATATATCCATGATAGGTGTCCCATTATATTGACATTTGACTAAATATTCAATGCTAAATAAATAATAGTATACAGATGAACCTGTATTAGTGGACACCTGTATAAAGCGGACAACCCGCTTATTTTCAATATCACCAAATTAGCATTTTATTATGTTATCCATCATATAGCGACCACCTCTGTTAAACAGTCACTTTTTCCTGTTCCCTTGACTGACCGCTTAATACAGGTTTGACTGTAATTTTGTTATGTTATATGAGACTTGACTAATCAGTCACGGACCTATACCAATTCATGCTTAGTGCCACGCAGGGAGCTATACCAGTACCATTTTCAACGACTCTGGTATATCTCGACCGGGAACCATACCCGCGACCTCTCGCTTCCGAGGCATACATAATGGCGACCCCGTAATCATTTGAAACTTTTTTACATTTCTTCTTAATCAATATTTAATTCAGGTTAATTATTCCATTCCTGGTAGAATCATCTCTCTCTCTCTCTCTCTCTTGGTATAAAATAATAAATTACACATGAGGTCATCCTTGCTCCTGAAAACATCCCAGAATTCTAGACACATATAGACCAATCCGGTATATAACAAAATAAATACAGTGTTATTTTATGTACCTACAAGCATTATTTTTACGTTATATTCAACATTCTAATAATATTGATATTCCCATTATTTTTAAATTAGTAAGTACTTTCAGCATCAAATAGGTTTTTAACGATTCCTTCGTAATTTTGTGCAAGCGGCGCCCAAGTTTACAATCAGTTTGTTCTTTTCAAACATGTGGTATAAATTGATGGTTTCGGAAAATTACGGAATGTACCGGGAAGTACCGACCATAAGACACTTATCAATGCTTAGCAAAGATGGTTTATGGTTTATTTGTTCGGTATTTCTCACATCTTTTACATTAAAGAAGTGTTTCGGTCTTGCTGTCTGAACAGTATTTTCAACCCCATTTTATGACGGTATTGTTCTAAAAGCAATAAACACCGACTTAATCAAAGATTGCAAGAAAAGTCTATAAGCGCTTGTAAAATACTGCGATGATCATCAAAAAAGCTATCATCAAAAGTCAAAAATAGTTCTTGGATCATATTCAAACCATTAAATTTGTTATAAATGGTTCATGAAATTCATTGAGTTTTTCACTTTTCGAACAATCTATAGATAAATTGTAAAACCTTTATATAGCTTGTTAAAAAATTAACATGTGTTAAAATGATAAAGGTGGCAATCTCACGACCTGTTGCATGCCAGATAAACTTGATATTTCATGAATAAATATATAAAGATGCTTGGAACTCAGCCGGTGAATCGCGATGGAAGTTCGATGTTTTCAAATATCGCAAATTTGGCATGGTCCCCAAACTAACCTTGGAACATGCAATGCTGGCACGCTCAGAAGTGGTGGTCACGATTTTTTGGTAGAAAAAAAAATATCGTGTTGTAAAGTGGCTCGTAAATTGTATCTAGAAATGAAGCAGCAGAAGAAGAAACATATAGTGGTTTAATTGTAATCATAAAATATATGCTCTATATGTGTAAGTTGAAGCCTTAGAGGAGAACTCAGATGCGCTATAAAGTAAGTCATTGCTGACATCGCGATATGAATTACATCTAAAAACTGAAAATACAGGTTAATATTCCGATAATCTTTTTTTTATTTACACCGCAGAAAAAATATGAAAATGATATTCTAAAGAAGTACAAAGTAATGCCATTACGTTTTGGACCACTTAACCTCTACCGAGATAACCAAGGTACCCTTATGAAACATTAGGAAACCTTGGTTATCCCCGTGAAAGGCCATGAGGTTCGAAATGTAGCGAAATTATTACAGGAACTTTACATTAATTGGGTTCTAAAGAAATTTAGATATTTTTCTAGCAATAACAATATGCCAACAATTCCATCGAGTTTCTAATCAGTCATAGCTATTGCATAATAGAAAAGCTGCATACCTGATCATTTATTATTATTTATTATTATTATTAGTGGTGGTGGTTTGCAGGAAAGATAAAAAAAAATAGGTTGCTATGGAATCAAAGGTCAAACACTCAATGTCAACGACCTACTAATTACTCCATGTTCTAGTTTCCCCTTACTCGCGTATTGCATTGCCCACCAACGAAGCCCCGATCCAAGTTTCCAGGCAACATTAACAACAATCTGGGGGTATCTTACACCGTGCCGAGGTCTTATAAAAGTACAGTACCTCGATCTGTTGTTACGGGTCAAAAAACCCTGCCAATCCAGCCCCGCTATAAACATACAAACCCTGGTGTAGTGCAAGTTTTATTGCGACCATACAACATAGAGAGATGGCGACCACAGAGTTCTGATTTCCCACAGCTTGCTTTGCTTATGAAAATGATAATAAAAAAAAAAAAAGTTTTTACCTCTGGATCCATCCAGATTTTTCATCAAAACAGAAATCACAGGAATTGATTAAAAGCAGGCTGCTTCCGAAAGTAACATGCTCACATTTTTGCAAGCCCTATTGTGGAACTGAGGATCAAAGATATATAATAATTACAGATGCAGTAATACCTTTCACGTGTTAACAAAATATATAAGCTAAATATACGTGTTTTTTTTCAGTGGAAACATTGTGTTGTTAAATTGCTGCAGACATTACGTCACATTTTTATTTCCTAAGAAATATTGACATGGCTGTGTTATTTTTGATCAATAAGTTTTGCCCAATTTTGATGTAACTTCACGCTGCAATGCTGCTGAGCTGCCATCTTCACGCTACAATGCTGCTGAGCTGTCATCTTCACGCTGCAATGCTGCTGAGCTGTCATCTTCATGTGCCAGGCTGCTGGACTGTCATCTTCACACTGCAATGCTGCTGGGCTGCCATCTTCACGCTGCAATGCTGCTGGGCTGCCATCTTCATGCTGCCAGGCTGCTGGACTGCCATCTTTACGCTACAATGCTGCTGAGCTGTCATCTTCACGCTGCAATGATGCTGGGCTGCCATCTTCATGCTGCCAGACTGCTGGACTGCCATTTTCATGCTGCCAGGCTGTTGGGCTGCCAACCTCATGCTGCCAGGCTACTGGGGCTGCCAACTTCACGAACAACAAATTTGGAAGATATTCCGAGATAACAGATTTTTAAAGCTTGACTCAGCATTTATTGCAACATACTCTTACATAGTTTGTTTTATTGTATAAATAAATCACACTTGACAACCTAATCAGTATCATAATTAGTTGACAATTACCTCACCTAAAAATATAAACATAAACTTTTTTCATTACTTTTGTATTACCTATATTATTAAGCCTACACCATAAAACGTGATGAAATCTATATATCTTTTGTCTCTAGGATAAAGCTAAAACAGAACGGCTTCGGTACTTTTGTTTAAGATTGCCGTCGTTAGGTACGCTGCATTTTGAATAATTCTATTATACCTAAAACACTAAGGTTATTTACGTATGAATTAACTGTGAAGTTTTACCATTGTTATCCGCGCGGGGATTGTCAGTCTGATATCATGGCATTGAAAAAAGCCACACGTTCTAGGAGTTACGATGTACACCTCAAGTTTTAATGCCTGTCACTCCTTAGAATCTCATGTATATTTGTTTGTTGTTGTTGTTGTTATTGTTTTGGTGTGTGTGTGTGTGTGTGTGTGTGTGTGTGTGTGTGTGTGTTCCAGTACAGGTAACTGAGTAAACAGCTCAACGTTTAAGTATTTTTGTTCTTTGTGAAATAGGAGTCGGTAACATTTCACAAGTGTATAATATTATGGAGTTCTTGAATAATAATAACTGGTGCTTTTTTTCAGTAGCCTTCTTTTTATGTATGCTGATGAACCCGTCTGGCTTTCAGCAGATGATATATACAAAAATAGCTTAGAAACGCACCATTGTCCTGATCCTAATTTATTTCCGGACATACTTTTGTATACAAACTTTCATATTTCAAAATTGCATTTTAGAACTTTTGTGTTTAATACCAAAATAATGGCGATTATTTTCATTATAAAAGAACTAATATCAGGAATAAGGAAACGAAAGGAGTGGTATCGTGGTAGATAATATAACGTTCTCACTCTCATAACCTACATCACAAGCCATATTGGCCATTTACTGGGGGGGGGGGGGGTGCTATAAAATGTCTGATATACGAGAACAAACGTCATCATAAGTCATATTTATTTCAGAGATAATTTTTACAATTATTTCCAAAAGCGTCCAATCAAACCGTGGTTTAGTGAAGCGGAAGTAAATAAATGCATTGATGTCGACAATAAATATGATTCCATATAATATCCAAATGAATAAAAGCAAAAAATGATAAAGAAAGATAAGGCTTATTAACGAATTAAATAATGCTTTCATGTTATGAAATGTCTATTAACAAGAGATTTGTTTCGGGTATGTTTTTTATATCATTAAATATATGCTCTCACACGTGCATTTGCACGCACATGCGCAACTTGTTTACAGCAAGTTCTGCAAATGATTTGGATTCATTATTTGTCAGATAAAATATATCCAATTGGTAATTAAGTTTTCTTAGATCGTGTGAAATCAGAACTCGCTCTCACGGTATTTAGATTTGTTCTTCTTCAAATTTGAATAATACCAATTTTATTTTATTTAAGAGGAGAAACGGAATATTCTGTACGTATTATTCCGTAACTAGCTAAAATGAATTTATCAAAGCAAACATTTTCTTTTCTTCTTTATATTGAATTGGCGCTAAACATATAAGTGTAGTTCCAGGACTGGTAGGCCCCAATGTCCGGATAACGTGACTGGGTGTGGTATCATGCCACGTGTGGCAGCACTATATCTGCCTCAGCTGCTGTCGGCGTTACGATAAACCCAATTAACCAAAAACAAAATAAAAAATATTTGCTTTATGAAAATCTATCTTGAATATTTACCTAAATTAAACATCCATTTTTCCTTAAAAATTTTACGATGCTCGTTAATAACGGACATACTGAGGTAACCATGATGTACTTTAATAAACTGCGTGACGTCATTGTTTATTCGTTACCTGGTAGTTTGTTTACACAGATGCGCGAGTGTAATCATAAACACCATGTCCGAACATTTCCCGCTTATTTAACACCGGGAAAGATCATGCACGAGTCTGCACGTGCATGCATGTGGTTGGGGGGGGGATTTCATCTGAAAATCGCCTAGTGATGCTGCTTGTGATAAAAATACTATGTTGCAATTGATGAAGATGATGAGATGGTTGATGATGATCTTTTTTTTTTTTTTTTTATGTTTTATAATTCATTTTATTATTTCCTAATATTATTTTTATTTTACCCTGTGCATACATGTATATCACGTTCAGATCTGTTCTAATGTGTTCGTCCCTTAATTAATGTGATACACATCAATACCAGCTTTATTAACATAATGTTTTAATCAAATAACGAAATCCAGTCTCTTAATAAAATAAACACCAAGCCTTGGATGTTATTTCCAATGTCAAATAATTCCTTTCATTCGAAATTCCTCTCTAACTAAACAGATTCAGGAGCATGCATCACACATTTGTTTGAGAGCATTAAAACAAAACAGGGGCAATATTTCAACTGTCTGTCACTGTTTTATATCTTTAAACTGATTCAAATTTCTATTACATCTTTGCAGTTAATCACCTTAGAAATTCAAAACAGAAGTGTTTGTGTTAGTCATTGCATAGGTGAATGATGTGTTTATCTTTTCGCCATATTTAGGACATGGGAACAAATACTTAATGTTTAATAATTGTAATTCATTATCATTAAAATGATTTGTGCACAGAAAACTTTTGATAGCAAGTGTGTCTACTCATGATTATTATTTGTTTACATGTTGGCTTACTTGCCTTTTATATGACGTGCTGGGAAAAAATAATGTCTGTAAGAAACGCGAAGAGCAATTGCTTTGCTTCATTATTTGGTTAACACGATATCAAACTTCGGATGAGTTTATCCGTAGTTCATATACATTAGGGTTGATTGAATAATATGTGAACTTCAGGGTGAACAGTGGAATGAATGAATGAATGAATGAACGAACGAACGAACGAACGGACGGACGAACGAACAAACGAACGAACGAATGAATGAATGAATGAATGAAAACCCAGACAGTTCTTGTAATCTGGATAAAGAAATGTTTATACTCATCAAGCGGGGGTAAATTATAACCATACGAGGGCCCACGAGACAGACAGTCGAGGTTACGGATGCATCAGTGGAACCAGTTATTTTGATATTCGTGTGACACGAGTCCCATTGCTAAACATATCATTGTTGTCATTTGATACCAGACCAAACGCTAGACCGAGTACAATGGTCGGGACACTCCATTAACAAATAACTACTAAGTGATCCCGGGGGCTGCGGCAGACGTTTGGATGTCGTCTGCCTGGAAATGTCACGTGATAGTGTTCCTTCATGTCGCGTGCCAGTGTTCCTTCCGCTGATTCTAACCTCATACTGTCAGTGAAAAACAATCTTGGAATGGCAAATACAGCCAGCGTAAAGCCGGATCAACCAAGTGGCTCAATGTGTTTTTGTCGTTATTATTGTCGACGGCGGCGTTATCGTCGCCGTCCAAAAATAAAATATGATCAGACTCTTTCATATAAGTGTGGTACAATAAAAATGCAATATGCAATTCATATTACTATACTTTGATCAGTTATTTCTCAAACGAAACATTGCTAGTCTAACAATATATCAATAATGAGAAAGGGTTGCTGTTTTATGTCTCAACGTTGGTGCATGACACATCCGGAAATGATTGACAGCTAAATAGCGGCTGTGTCATAAGATTCCAGATCAAAATACACAAGTCTCGTCACTGATCGCCTTCTATAACGTCCTGTCATGTTAAAATATCATGTGCAATAAGCCACAATTACATTGCCTGTCGTATTGGAGACGATCCCGTCTCGCAAGAGACCGGGTGCCATAGCGACACGTGACGTCGTTATATAACATTTTATCATTGTATCTACCGTAATGTCTACTCAGCAATTGAAGTAACGGTTATGTTCTTGTATTCATCTCAATTTGACTTATGAGATATAGGATCCAAAATGACGTCGTTTATATAATTTGTCATTGTGCGTTTATAATGATAATGGGAAATTGCATGCGTCATAATGCAGAGAAAGTAATACAGACAGTGTATCTTTATCATCTAAAGACGTTTCGGCCCCATCACAGAAGGTATTATTGTGACAATAAAGATTATTGATTGATTGCTCATTTCTGTCTCTCTCTCTCTCTCTCTCCCTCTCTCTCACACACACACACACACACACACATAGAAAGAGAGAAGGGGAGAAAGAGGGACTGCAGGAGGGCGGACGGATGTATGAATAGATAATTTCTCATTTCTGCGATATAAGTACTATCAAGCTTGATCAGATACTCCGATTTAATGACTTACCACGTCCACTACAACTCATCAGCTAAAATCATTGTCTGTCATTTTGTATGGTTATTTACTTACTTACTAGAAGTGTGTGGGGGGGGGGGGGGCACCCCTCCCCCTACACAACTCTTACTGATTGTTTTGATTGGACAAAGTACCACCATTGACTTCATCCCGCCCAGTATTAAGTATTATTTCATTTAATACAGACATTAAAGTAATGCGAAATCTCGTTAGTGTGATTATTACGACTGAAATATCCCATTCATGGCTAGAACTCCTTGAAAAGAAAAGTTACTTACAGAGGTTTTGAAATTGCTATGTGAAACTATCTTAACGGCCTAAAGACAGTTCAAATCATCATGATTAATAAGCTATACTAAATTGTACTTTTTATTATAGTCACATAATTTATCAATACTTGTGTAAATGACTTGGCATACCAAGAAAATCATCATTTTCTTTTTAAGATTTTATATCTGAGTTTGCTGTTTTAAGAAACATTTTGAAGATATCTGTCTTTAATTAGCCATGTGATGAAGTTTTTATAACCACATAGATATAAAAACCCAAAGTTCTCAATCAGATCTTGGCAAATGTCTGTGTTAAATACTATTTTTATGTCCTGATTGCTTTTACACCCAATGCTTATTCTGTCGTGAAATATTTTCTAAACAAGATATGCACTGTTGCGCTGTAGTTGCATTGTTACTCGTAATCGGTTACTCTTAACAACGCTTAGATTCGAATGTGGTGAATCGTGTGTCGATGGTAACGTATCTGTCTGTGGTGAATCGTGTGTCGATGGTAACGTATCTGTCTGTGGTGAATCGTGTGTCGATGGTAACGTATCTGTCTGTGGACTCGATGGTTGTGGGTTAGAACCCACATGGGGATGGGAAAGAATCTTTCATGATCTTCTCGGACGCAAAGTACTGGTCCAACTAAGCATTGGTCCAACTCAGGAAATGCTTAGAAGGATAAGTATCAATTAGAACCTGTTTTCTAAATTACATAGAAATCAGAAATTGGCATTATATCTAGTCCAAATCTGTTTTTGAAGATTTTATGAATCTTAAACTCTGCGATCGAATTTCCCACAAAAGCGTAAATGTGTAGATAGAAAATGCTGAGAAAAAAGTAAAATGTATAAATGTGTGAAATCGACCAATAAATATCTTGTTTATCGATACACTGAATCGCGTTGTAAAGCCGTCGTGGTGCATTAGTTGTTAGTTTCAACCCAAGAACTGTTGAATCTTTATATATACATGTATATATATCGGTTTCCATATCGACTAAATATATAAGTGTTTTAATGGAACATTTTAGTGTTTTTAAGACTACTACTGCTACTAGTCTTTATCTGTCTGAAACTTTTAATAATGTTTTCATTCTAGATATCTTGAGAAAGGAACAAAACAAGACAAAAATCATGACGTGAATGGAATCCTCTTTGATCACTGAAAGTTATATTTCTGTGCGTTTATTTTACATTTCAACCGCAGACGTTCTAATAGCAGGAAGCCTAGCTCGTTTCCTCCGATTCTTCTCTGATATATAATTTTGAACTATCTACAACTTACATATGTTTAACTTGTCAGACAAAACTTATCGTCTGCCATAACACGTCCGCTCTTTGTTGAAAGGAAAAAAATGCAGAAAAAAAAATCCGAATCTTATATTTTTTGTTGACTTCTATCTTTACTTTATCTAAAACATCCTGTACCATACGACATTTATATCGGCGCGAAAATATTTTTAAGCACACACCATTAAGGCCTTTAACAAATGACATAAGATGTTGCCTTGATAAGACTTAATGTTTTACCCCGATTTATTCCTCAAGATTTGAAAGCACACTTTCTTTTCGATACGTTTTTCGTTAAAATGCCAATGTCACTTCCGAAAGATACATTGTAGTCAGACTTGTATACACTGAACTTACATCAAGTGCTTTCACATCGATTACATGCTTTTGAAATTCTAGCTATCCCTCGTCGGTTATGTTTATGTTTGCTCATCAAATGCCATTTTATTACTTTAACTTGTGAACGCCAGTGCACAAGTACCTGAGATGGAAGTGAGTGTGGTTTCTTGACATACCCACAGTATTAAGGAAGATGGGCTGATACTTTCAGCTAATCCTCACATTATTATTTACTGCTTTTTAATTATGTTCCAGACATCTGTTCTTTTGTCTTTAAATTTATTCTTAACAACTGTTCAAACAAATTTTAGATAATCCAAATAACGTTCGATGAGTTTCCCGCGGTGCCGTGCAACATATGTAAATGCAACAAACAAAATAAAGTAATATCACATTTTAACAATTTGTTATTTTTATGCAGCGGTTTCATGCAATAAATGCATGTGTTAATAATAATACTTTGCGATTTTAATTTCGCGGATTTATCCAACTGCCTTAAAATACTTACTTGATAATTTTTGGTGTAGTTAAAAAGGCTTATCTTCGGCTAGACCGCGTCTGCAACAAGACAAGCCAAAGTGGCCGCCAGGGGCTCCAATGTACCGATATTAACCCATGATTTGTTGCGCAGACGACATAACTTGTAGGTATATTTGACCGCAGATCATATATACAAACCCGCGTAATTGCGGCCCTCGGGAAAACGCTTGTATTAATCGCAAAAACTCCTTGGTATTACAACAAACTGGCAGTAGTTATATAGAGAGTTGGAAGTTTGCCCGCGTGGTCAGCTCGCGCCATTATCTATCCGACCAGCCGATGTTGCCAGACGACAGCCTCTATATATCTCAGTTGGACATAATAATCATTGCCTTGTGCTGCCAGGGCAGTGTATTGTAAATATGTAAAAGGGGAACAATGATAACCAATACTTTGACCAACGATAAATCGTTAAAAACGTAAATAGAAAGTATAAACAGCTTTTACTTTACAACCGGATTTTTATTGTATACTTTAAGGAGAGCCTTGACCAACATTCCCATTCCATTATACAAAAAAGCCAGATAAAATAATAAATATAAAGAAAATGGTTGGTTGCTTGTGATATTAGTTCATCAGTTGTGTGTGTGTGTGTGTGTGTGTGTGTGTGTGTGTGAAAGGCTGAAACGAAGTTTTAAGTCTCAATGGTTCGCAAAATATGGAGTTTCAAAAGAAACAAAGATCGACATTAATCGATTTGTTATGGTCAGACAAGTATAAAGGCATACATATGCTAATGCGTTCAATGAAATATAACAAATTTGCTAAATGAAAGGGGCGTTCAGAGTGCCATATTTATGTATATAGAATATATCTAAGCTAGAAACAAAATTCCCAACTCTACTCGAAAATGTTGATCATAATGGAATGGTATACCGTGTATTAGGAAATCAAATGCATGATTTCCATAATGTTTAGCAAGTGTATCAACAAAATGGGTGTAATGCAATGTTTATTACAAAAATAATACTACGAAAAGCTCCAATATACTCTATTCAATTGTATTCAATTCTATTGACTTTAGAAATGGGAAACTGTCTTGAAGTTTCGTATTTAGAACTTTTGGCTTGTGTCTGTTTGAGTTAGGACATTCTGACGTTAATTTTGGGAAACTCATTAGTATACTCGTAATCTCTGGGAAATGTTCGATGAAATAAAAGCAAAAACGAAATACATGTAAACGCTAATCCTTTTCAAAAGGAACATAAGATTGAACTATATGAATTTTGTAAATAAACAAGAAATATATGATTACTTCTAACTACTATAGATCAAACTGCAAATGAATACTTTTCGTCTAAAATCCACAAACACACAAATGTGTTTTTAAATGCTGAGGCACTATGGTCACTTTCGAGGCCAATGTTGATGGAGGTAGCATAGAGGTTTACGGTTCAGCGCCAGGCTCGTTAATGACCAGAACAAGTTGGCAAGAGCCGCGACACGGTTGTCAGAACGTTGTCAGGCGGACACATATAAAGGTTTGCCGCCTCATTTAATGTCGTCATTTTCCCCTGATGTGTTTTGGTTTTGGGCTTGAGTAGTTTCGGACATTACTTGTAGCTGGCACGAGGAGTCAAGGGAAAAGTAACGCCATGCTTGAGGTCAGCTGACGCTTACAGAGCAGTTGAAGTTTTTATTGAAAATACAACTCAGTACAATTGTACACCTCGTTGGACATATAATTTAAATCATAATGATGTTTCACAATAGTAAAAGTACACGTTAGTTAAAGATATATTTTTCTTGGCAATAGACAAAAACACATAATGGTTCACAAAAAGTAAAGTAAACAATATGATGAGACATATGTTAAAAAACGCATGAAACTTATATAATAATAGAAGAAACAAGATATTTATAAGAACCATGAAATGCTTCCCATTTCAAAGGTTAGCACAAAAACAACACTAAAAACAAAACAAAAAGATACAAGCCCTTACTTTCACAATGGTCCTTGAGTTACTGGTATAATATCTCAAAAATCTCAATATTACTGTAGCATGATAATGATAGAACTTAAAAATGTTGACTTAATCATATTCCTGCTAAAAAAATCTTGCTGGCCAGGTTTTACCAAGAGACGCTTATCTGAATTGATATTTTAATACCTAAGGCATGGTACCTCTGCTTGACCGCGAAGGTAAATTAACCATATGTGCCATGGCATTCTGAATATGTACATCACGTACAATGCCTTACTCCTAGAATATATTGCATGTATAAATATATGCATACAAAAAAAATAAGAAGAAAAAAGAAAAAGGGAAACCTAGACTCTTTATCTGAACATAGATTTTAAACGATGAAAACAAAGCCTGTTAAAACGGACAAATTAAGAG
The DNA here is from genome assembly GCA_021229015.1 of Solen grandis. Lineage (NCBI taxonomy): Eukaryota > Metazoa > Mollusca > Bivalvia > Adapedonta > Solenidae > Solen > Solen grandis. The sequence continues at coordinate 26,664 of JAIFHC010000715.1, read as the reverse complement.
GTTTGTTTTTTTGTTGTTGTTTTTTTTTGTAATTTTACAGTAAGGACTTTTTTGTATGGCGTATGAATATTGGCAGTTAATAACCGTCTGGCGTCGTTGTTGTAATGAGAGGCGCATCACGAAGAGGACGCCCAAGACAGTGCCTCCTCGGTAAATGTATAGCAAACCCTCGAACTACTTACAAATATCTTGATAAGAGGTAAATAGTAATCTAGAAAGCATATGTTCTGAAATATCTACCTGCGGAAGATGTGTAAAAGCTGGCAGAATGTGATATTGTATAAACATACAGCGAACATGATGGATGTCTATCACAGTTTGGACATGTCTGAGAGACCTTGGTTCATCTGAACAGAACAGTACACTCGTCCATCGTTACACACACACACACACACACACACACACACACACACACAGCATTTCGAGAGTGAAGAAAACTGGTTAGAATACAAAATTATTATATATACGATGCTTGTCCTTAAACTCTGTGACAAGTGAAATATTGTCGATAATGATTAAAATAAGTTTTTTTTTAAAATTTATGCAAAATATGTATGAACATATAACAAATAAGATATGCAAAAATCATTTTACAAATACATAAAACTACAATATCATTACATGTCAAACACACTACGTACCGGCGCACGGTCAAAGTCTTTTACGCAACGTAACGTCATTCTAAACGCCCGTTTCAAAATACTCTCGTACATGTACTTTTAGTTACCTTGACTATTTGAGTTTACTGTCGCTTCGACAGTATTTCAGTCATATAGCGACGTCCAGCTAATTACAGTTGGAGGAAGACCCCCGAATGCACGGAGGCATCCGGGTAGAACCACCAACCTACCGCAAGCCAGGTGGAAGGCTTCCTCACATGAAAATCCGAATGACCCTGCCGGAAATCGAACCCACGCGGTGAGGGGCTGAGTGAGTGTTAAAGTCAGCGACTTTACCCTCTCGGCCACGGAGGCCCCTATTGGTTTGTTAACAGTTTTTTAGTTTTAAGCCGTATTTACAAAATATTCTTAGTTTGTACAACCATTTTAAATTACTAGCATTAATTAGTTCAATGAATTTATACATTTTTATATAAAATACTTTGGTTTATTTGTAATTTTTAAATTAATTTAAGATGAATAACGAATAACAAAATGGTATTTATTTTCTACATCATTTGTTGGTAATAAAAAATAATTTATCCCGTGTCTTAGTAGGTTATTATATCTACCTGATTCTATGTTCAACAGATGTGAGTCTTAACCTTGCTATGATATTTCTAATTTTGTAACTTTTTTAAGAGATAACGTGATAATTAAAAATGTTTTATTAGTCCCCTACCAGTATTTACATCGGAAAAGGACTATAGGTTTGCCCTCCGTCTGTCTGTCCTTCTGTCTGTCGTCTGTCCCTCTGTCCGTCCGTCCGGAAATCTCGATCCCACGATAACTTAAAACCGTTTAAGATAATAAAATGAAACTTGTTATATGAATAGATGGCAATATGGAGATTCTGCACGTCACTAAATTTTTCTCGGACCAAAATTCAGGTTGCTATGGTAACGGAAAAAATATGCACCTCACCGGTAGGGACTCACGTGATGCGTGCAACACCAGTTACTAGTTCCTTATACAAATACGATAATGGGGTCCTTGAATCTGTTCTTCCAATATAAATATCTGTCAGCCTATTTTTGAATACCTTTGTGAATACAAATAATATATCATCCAAACCCACAGTGGGATCTCCATTAAGATGTTAATTTAAAGGCCTTACAAAAGCAGTGTATATTCTTTATACAGAAAAGCAAAGTGTGTACTACATATTTGTTACGAGATGCAATCTGTAAATACTCGTTGACGACATCGTAATGCATGAATAAGAAATAATCTTTTATATGAGATCATTCTTTTGTTTACAAAAATAACTAATTTGCATATTCCGCATATCTTCGTCAATTTTTAGACCTTCTGTATGTCTCCATTAACGAATCACGAGTATATAAATTGATGACGTTGCAGATAAACAAATTGTGATTCGCCGACGGTTTTTCAAATCAAATTATTTTCGATTACAGACCGTCTTCGGGAATACTCGCCAGTGCAAAATGTAAACAATGAGAGTTTTTAGACATTCATCCAAAATACTAAATGGCGTAATTTGATCAACATTTTAATGCGTTTTACTGTTATTTTACAGCAACTATTTTCACACTATGTACCCTTTGTGCTGGTCTACAATATATCAATGCTATTTTATATTTTCTTTTTACATGATAATTAAATCATTATGAAATATAATGAGCATTTAAAACATCCCATTATAGATTAATCATCATCATCATCATCATCATCATCATCATTTGGTACTCCTATCGATCCTATTCATTCAATAAATCCCAATGTGGTACATTTTATTTCTTCGCACCAGGACGGCAGTTTTCATTGAATATACAAAAAAAACAAACTAGTTTCGTATGTTTTATTTTCATTAACACACACACACACACACACACACACACACACACACTTGAAATCAATCTCAACACATAAAACAAAAGCAAACGATTGATCATCATGACAATTGTTTATGTCTATAAAATGTGGATACGTTCTTGAAATGCAGACAAAAGAGCACCAGACTTATATTAATAAACTGCACCTCTAGCTTATTCCTTTCGATGCTATGGAGACGAATTTCTTATCAGAATTATCCCCTTGACATAGTTTTCGATATTGCAATCCACGTGTCTGTTTTTGAAGATAGAATTATCTTCAGAGAGATTTCACCTGCTGATGTTGTAGATTTTTTCTTTGCACTGTTGCCGTTAGCTTGGTTAATTGAACTATGTAAAACTGGTCTTTTATTCCTCTTTATGTTAGATTATGAAATTAATTCACGTAAGTCACGTTTGAGGGCTTGTTACATATTTGCTTTATGCTGTGTTTTTATGAAACAGCCTGATAAAGATCAATCGGCGACCATTATAGCCTTACATAGGAAGGTGCATTTTTAACCTACTACTTTAAGTGAAGGTTGTTTTCTAATGTTAAGCGCTTATTTAACCTCTAGTTATGTCAGTAAAACCGACTCTATGTCCAATCCTGGTAACCCTTTACCTCATGATTATTCATGTGCAAATTTATGTCTTGATGACTTGTCTATTTGTCTATTTGAGTTTACCGTCGCTCCGACAGTATTTCAGTCATATAGCGACGTCCAGCTAATTACAGGTGGAGGAAGACCCCGAATGCATGGAGGCATGTGTGTAAATGCCGGGATCTGTACTCAAATACATGTACTGGATCATACGGTCCGTGATTAAATAATATGACCTATGTTTCGGCAACCATTTACGCTTGCATAAAACGAATTTTGTGCAATTTGTGATAATTCGATTGTTGTAAAATAAATAAAGATTAATCGGTTAAGTCTTAACGTAGCATTGAATCCGTTTCAATGATAAGGTAAACAAATCCAAATGCTGGAGGACATGTTTACATGTATGAAACAAATTGGAAATGTTTTCCGTTTCTATCGTTTATCAGTCGTCTTTCCCTGATATAATAACAATATCTATAAATGGAAAAATAGGATCTTCGTCAAATGTGCTAAAAGGTAGTAAATCTATAAATAAGAAAATATCTTTTATTTTCAGATTGTGACGAGGTGTACCAGACTGGGGGTATGCGTTACCTTGGTGACTACTACATCATGGTCAAACCGGAGCGTTGCGAGGAACCCTTCAAAACTGTCTGCAAAATCGTCGACGGTTCAGGTAAACCCTCTGATTGTACAGGCTTTCTGATTCAAAATCCACCATCTATAATTGGCGCTATGTAATACTTGAATACATATACTCAAGGGCGGATGTGAACAATAGTCCTCATTTTATTTCTTAGCTTTTTGCCCGTTCACGAATGGTGACGCAAATGAATATTTGAACTATTTTCATTGGTAGAAAATGCTTGTACTAAGGGAAAAAGTAACGCACCATTGGCTGTTGACCTGACAACTAGGAAAAATATACATTGCTTATTCACGAAGTCCAGACTTATTGCAGTTTCTTTGATAAATGTAAAGTTGTTTTATCAAAACATTTCTCTAAGCTGTACAATGAGACCTCTGTCATCCATAACGTTATAAATTTCTGTCCAATCGAACTGTATACTATATAGTCTGTTTCCCTGTATCCATATGACTGAATGACAGTTATAGTCCACTTCATTATCGCCAACTGTTTATTTGACCCAGTATGAAACGTTTCACAGATAATAATTCGTACATAATATATCCGTTCTTATCATCCTCCATTTACCTTAATCCCTGTCAACCCCGCAAATATATTTTTTCTCAAATATTTCTGGTTTAATTTCTTATCAATTAAGCGGTATTAATTCATCCACGTGCTTCAATACTCCTTAAATCGTGAACGGTGGAATACGTTTCTACATATTTTATAAAATTCAGAAGTTCTTAGAGCTAAATGTTGTTTTTGAATTAGAGCCCTATACTTTTTTTTCAAATTATAGTATCAACTAAGTAATTTTGTCTTCTATATGTTTAGGTCTTTGGATCTTATGTTAATAGAATTTTTCGCTTAAAAATATTGTTATGATACATTCACTAGTTAATATATTCAAATATTGAACATTCGACCTGCATTTTGTGATAATTTTATATTTAGCCTTTCCAATTTATGAACTGTTTTATCCCAAGTACAGTTATATTTACGATTGTCGGGATTATCCTTAAAAAATTAGTAAATAACACACGGACTTGTCATCATGGCAATCAGGGTTTGATCCCAGGTCTGTCCCCCATCGTATATGAGAAAATATTAGGGAAGTCTTTCTGACACGTGTTTTTCTGGGCTCTCCGGTTTTCTCTCGATTCTCTTTGTCTCCGTAACTCAATAAATAATGACAACTGAAATATTTTAAAATAAGCTTTCTATTCTGTATTTATAACTGAAAGTTATTTCATAGTTTCAACTTGTTTTAAGTTGTAAGGCAATTCACCGCGTACATTGCGTAGGTGTTTCAATGGAGGATGTACCGGATGGTGCCACTTGGCCTTATACCCAACTTTCTCAATATTCCATTGGCCGGCTAGTGAAAATTATCTGGCACAAATCTAATGACTGAACCTAAAGTATTTTGGTAGCATATAACATCACACATGTATTTTGGGCGAAATAGAAGCATTTGTGAGTTTGATTGGGCACAGTGGAGATTGGTGCCCATCATCTCATTCTAGATCCCCCACTGGTGGTTGGTGGCGGATTAGATATTTAGGGTGAATGCTCTCCAATCTGTTAAAATATCGCAATTCACGTATAAATGGATCGTGCCCTTTTAATTTAATATACGGGTGTATTTCTCTGCATGTTCCCTTTAAAAAAAAGTCTAGTTGTTAAAAGAGATATCCCGGTTCGTCCTTTTAGCAGGTGTAAACAATTTGTTAGAGAGTACAGACATTAACACCGCAAGGCACGTGAGATACATTTGTAATGAATTTATCGGTAATTTTCAATTGTGAAAATGGTTAGGGAAAAGCTTCATTTTAGCAGACCACGGAGTGTTGAAATACAAGTGCATCAGATGACTTTCTGATGTAATCATTACAGTGATGGTTCTAGCTTACAAAGCTGTCGAAATCTTGACACACTTTTGCTGAAGTAGTATGTTAACACAAAACAAGAAGTATGAGTCATACCCTGTCGCTGGAACAAATCTGTTTCCCGGCTGCTTCTTTGAAAAGTACTTACTGATTCCTGTCAGAGTCGGGTTCCACCCGTCAGGTATAAAACCGAAATAACGTCCACTTTTCCTGCTGTACGGCACCGCAATGTATCCGGGTAACTTAACCATCCACGTGCCTGACTAATTATTATTTTCATATGCTCTGTTATTAATTAATGAGACGCCGTTAGCAGCGGAGAAAAACAGTCCCAGCCCCAGTACTGATAATTGTCAGGTATGTGTATTAGTGGCATGTTTCCCGGAATTTGGTGATGCAAGTGCTGATTTTCGTACATATAATTCTATTGCTTATGCGCTCCATATAGGCGCCATGATCTTCAGAGTGACGTTGTGGGTTTCATAGACGTCATGTTCTGTATATAGACGTCAAACGTTAAATACAGATGTCGCGGGCTTTATAGACGTTACGCACTTCATAATATGCATTGGGTATCAAAGACGTCGCGCACTTTATACATGTCACGAGTTTGACAGACGTCGACAATTGACACTGTGCTTATTAGGCGTGCTATAGGCGTCAAAGACGTTGTTCGTTTCACAGACGTCATCTACCATGCCTTTAACGTGTCGGTTATTAACAATAAATGTCGTTGAGGCGGGCACAGTACAAATAGTAAGAACATAAACGAAACTGTAAATAATAAAACCCAGACTACTATAAAAGTGGAGGTCAAATATGCATGTAAAATGCCATTTCCGATATCTGGAATCTGACTGCTTATCTCAGATGACCTTTATTACATGTGACCCCAATTACAGATGACCTCTTTTGCAGGTGATCTCTTTTACAGGGGTTACCGTACCTTTTTTCTAGTTTACGGAAGTTAAAGCAGCCAAATTGCGATATTAAAATGTTAAAAATAAAAGCGTCCATCATTAAGAGTATGTGTGTACATGTCAAACCATGTTCTGGAATTTTAATGATGACTTTTATAGATACCGTGAAATATGTCTGCTGTTTATTACTAACCCTGTTGATCTGGTATTGTGTCTGGCGGGGGTAAATGAAGGAATTAAATAGTGATATATCTTCATATGAATATGGCAAATGGCCTGTTGTGATACATGGCTGATATACGTTGAACCGTTGAACAGTTATCAATTTCTGTTGAAACTTGAAAATTATTCTTTGATCTAACGACTTTCATTACAATAAACAATATTCTATATAGTTGCAAAATAGCATTTTATGTAATTAAAAGCATAGATGTAGTATATCAATGAACCTCCACTATATAGCATATGAACTATAACATTTTGTATTGTCCTTGCTGGTTTCCTGCTGAGCATATGTCCACTGCATTTGGTGGATATCAAGTTCATAAGTTGTGCCGGGAACCTTTTGTCGAAGTCTTATTGACGCTGCATAATTTTTGGAATACTTTAACAAAAAATAATGCCAATGTCAACAACAGTGGAAAAATGATAAATTCGCAATCACAAACATATCAAGTCGTGTGTTGTTGTTGCTGCTTCTGCTGTTGTTGTTGTTTTCCGATTTTGTATTTTTCTGTCTATGTGTTTTCATGTCTGTCTGTGTCTGCAGGCTGGACGGTGATCCAGAGACGAGAGGACGGACGGGAGAACTTCTCACGTGACTGGAACGACTACAAGGCCGGCTTCGGGGACCTGCAGCACGAGTTCTGGCTTGGCAACGAGAAAATACACCTGCTGACGACACAAGGTGAGCGATATTTGATATACAAATCATTTTCAAATATTATTAGAAGAGGGTTCCCTCGAGATAGACAACTCTGACTTACTGTCACTAAGCCCCTCACCGTTGTAGGTTTTAGACTCAGATTTTCATGTGAGCAGATCTTCCGGTTTATTAGTCCCCTGCCGGTGTTTGCCCTCCGTCTGTCTGTCTTTTCGTCCGTCCGTCTCTCTGTCAGTCCTGAAATCTGGAACCCGCGATAATTTAAAAACCGTTTCAGAAAATATTACGAAACTTGATACATAAATAGATGGCAGTATGGAGATACTCCACGTTACTTTTTTTTTTTTTTTTTTGCTGTTACTATGGTAACGGAAAAAATATGCACCTCCCCGTGTGCGGGCTCATGTGTTGCGTGCGACACCAGTTACTTGTTTGCTCTGGACTGGTGACCCTTGTGCACTCAATGTCTTCCCCACCCTGTAATACTAGCTTTTATTTTGCCTTGGGACAGTCTATTCGAAACAAACCAACAACAGCATCAGTCTTCTTAATACCTTTCAATCAAAAGACCCTCCTTTATATAACAAGGAAGTGGTTCTCGTAAGACAGGCTCGCCCACAAATAAATGGCGAGTTACGGATAAAGAACGAGCTTACCATTACAAGATGATGGGAGATTCCATCGGAGATTGAAGTTAAGTTAGGAAATAGCTCATTTTATCAGATACACTTTTTCTGATAGGTACTGAAGTCTCATGGAATGAACGATCAGTGAACATCTGGTTCCCCTAATGAATGTCTCGACGCTCGTCTTAAATCAAAAATGATTTCCACCTACATGCATTGTTATACATTGTTTTTTCCCTAATTTTCTGAAATTGTTTGCTTTAAAGATTCTGGGATACATGTATAACTATGATGTCTTTGTACATGTACGTATTAATAATGCTTTGTTAAAAAACAAAAAACAAAAACAAAAACAAAAAAAAAACTGATAAAATGTTACACACATACACACACACAAATACACATACATACACACAAATATCTTTCGATAAGGCATGGGACAGCACCTGATCCAACCCAGAATGGTCTAACCAAAGTTACCGCCCTTATCATCTTTATACATGTATACGTTTCAATCATCCCAGATAATTTCAGTATTTCCGGATGCATGATGTCAATTTGGGTGGTAGAGATTGCATGCTCAGTTTTATTGATAAGAATAAGGAGAGAAATAATAAAGAATCATAACATAATTTTAAACATATTAGTGTTCAGATATTTTGAATTTTTTAAACGATGTAATCTCATGCAGTCTATGATGTTTTTATTTTATTCTCTAACATAAAACGTGTTTAATTTATCCTGTCTAAGCTGGATCATTTCAGTGCAATTAACAGGATTCCTATCTCGAGAGAGTCTGAACCTTTATTGGTTTGATGTCACCTGCTTTCTATGTATACAAAGAAGAAGAAACACATTAATTACTTTTCTATTACATATTTATTTAATTTCAATATATATATATATGAATCAAACAATGATAATAAATAAATAAATAATGGACAGGTGCAGAAGAAATAATATGACAAATAAGAATGCAATGACAGGTAAAACATTCGAAATTGCAGCAAATCTAATATTATCAGTGATGAAGTGCATCCGTGATATAGAATATGCAACAAGTTATAAAATTAATACAAAGTACTGATAAACTAGCCATAAATAATTTACTTGCTATCTCTGTGCCAGTTACAAGTTAACCGGTAGTTTGACTTTTAACTGTTGCCCATATCCATTTATGTGGTTAGTTATCAAGGCACTTTAATCTGCATATGTACTTAACTTTTAACATGGCTGCCTGATACTAGGAAGTGGCAATGGTGTGCAAAAAAAAAAGAAGTTCCAAAAACTTACACAAAAAATACTCACCAAATGTGAACTGGCTCATAATACAGTGTTATAAAGCGGTGCTTATATACCTATTCTTAAATGATTAAAGGAAAACTTACTGAATTGTTGGAATAAAAACTTATGTTCCATTGAATTGTAACCATAGGCATACTCTTTTTTTCTTGTTTATTCCGCCATATTAAAGAGTCTTGTCTGCCCTGTTACACATAAGCTGTTCAGTGAATTTCTCTTAAAATTACAGATTTGAATAGCATATTCATAGACTTACTTTGAACATATGTGCTTTATTTAATTTAGTTTAAGATAACGAATGTAATTTGAGCAAATGCGTGCAGCGATAAAAAATGAAGTCATATCTATGGCTGAAAGTGTTAACTTCCGGTTCACACGATCATATTGCGGAAGTGGGTTTGGCTGGAGTGAGGGGTGGTCGTTGTTGTTGCCGGTAACCAGAAGGTTTGGGTGTCCCGTTGTAGTTGACGTTATATTTATACACTTTACCGTCTTCTGCAAATAAATGTAAATAAAAAAGTGAAATCATCAATTAAATTGAAGACCGTTTTGCTAAAACCATATGAAGTTTGATTTATTTTATAGTGACTAAGCTATATTTTACATTTTATATTATCTTTATTCACGTCATGTCTGTGTATAACGTGTGCTTTTAACGGGATAAATTCTTAGTGAAATGATGAATATTATAATTGGTTTACGTGAAATCGCAGATATGTGGCGTCTGAATTCTATTAACTCTAGGTTCCACAGTCCATTTACATATTTGTTTCAGAAATAAAGACTCACAGGTAACTTTGTGGAAACATTATAATTATGAACAATATAGATTCAGGCGGTGAATTAAAATTGTTTGAAGGTACAATGAAATGTCGACATTCTTTATTGTTTTGTTTGATGGAATGCAATTTCTTTACAATAACATAGTTAATGACAATGCGGTCCTTGTAAAATTACAAAAAATATGCTACAAATTCATCAAATAAACATACACTTAAAAGTACTAAATTAACTTCTACTACTACTACTCGATGACTATTGTTTTTACAGCTACAACTAATGCTACAACAAGAACTACTACTACTAATATCACTACTGTTGTTGCTGCAAAAGTAACATTATAAACCCAAAAGCAGTAATAATAATTCAAATCACAGGACTAAGAGTCCTAATCTTACTTTAAGCATAAACTGGAACAGTTAAGGAGAAAAACAAGTGGCTTGTAATTTGAAACTGTTTTATTGATTTTCCTCACCTAATGGATCTTGTAGCTAATATACCATTTTGATGAGAGGGCCGAACATATTTCAAGGAGCGACATTATTTTATTTGCCATATACCGATTAAATTCACCCGTCAGAGGAGCGTGAACTGCTAAACTTCACTGACTTAGTCACACAATTTCATTCATAGTTTTCCTTGACATTTTTTCTTGCTTACACATTGTTGCAGAGTTACCGTTCGTTATGTGCCTTGGTAACTTAAAATAAAATGATAAAAAAATAGATATAAAAGATTATTGTGCATTTTTATTCATGTAATTTTTATTAAAAATATCACACGCGTTAACAGGAACTCGTCATGCTAGCATATTCGTCTATTGTATAACGATGTTACGAGCAAACAGGTGCACGTATATCTTGCCGCAAGTGGGCATTGAATTTTGATATCCGGTATTGTGATTTCCGCGATCAGTTATTACATTGTGCTGCAAACAACGTAACATAAATACCAGTCGTTTCCTTGGTCAGTAGAGACCAAATTACACTTTGCATAAGTCAATATAGCAAGTTACTTTGTGTTAACAGTTAGAGAAGTAGGAAACGTTTGACTCATTCACTTTGCAAACTAATGCCTAGAGGTCATTATAAATACTGATTATTGTCAATACTATTTGAACTTGACTGTGTGAAATACAGGGGACTTCGTCACGACTTGCAAACACTTATTTTATACAAATACTTGATTTTAAAAGCCTTTTTTGTATACTACAGCAACCATATGACAATCGAAATTAAATAATGTGATAAGCACCAAATGAATAAATGTATACATTGTAACAAAATTTAGTACATAATTATATTCTTTCCACTTACTTGGATCAACGTAATTTCCGGTAAATTGTCGGTTAGACAGTCTACTTTTCCTGTTCATATCCGGGCTAAGTGGTTGCCTGCTTGGAACTGGTTCCCGAATATCTTGCATAGACTGTGCCCGCTTTCCTACGGTTGGTTCCCGTAGATTTTGCACAGACAAGGCACGTCGCCCTTGAGGCTCGACCACGGGCGCGTCTTCCGCCGGTGCCGTATACGGAGGTATATGTTCACGCGGGTCAGTTTTATTGTTATACCAATATGGCGGCGCTGTTGCAATAGAAAGAACATCCGGTGGATGTCGTTGTATAAAGTTCGGGGTAAATCGTAATTGTTCGTCCTCTTCCGATATAAGCGACATTCGCTCACTGAGTTCTTCTTCCTCTCTCGCCTTTTTTCTGCTTATAGAATTGGCAGTCCATGGATAGTTAAATTGAGTGTCTTGCGCAGGCTGAATATGAGCCTCATTCCGGTGCGGGCAGACGATTTTGTCATAAAACATTGAAGGTATCGTGTGCCTGCTTGTCTTTGGAAAACAGTCGCAGATGACTTCATTGTTTCTGTGTTTGCTCCAATCGTCAAGTTCTATTCGCGGAGCTGGCGGTGCTGGATACCGCTTTGCGATTGGATGAGGTGGCTGTCTTCGTAGGCGATCCGTCATTTCCGGTTTAGTAAAATCTCAGTGACCAAAAAGCATCACGTTTTTGTTTGAATCTCACTTACGGTATCACCACAGGCATTTTCCTTTTTAACAGTTTAACCATCTCTATATATTCTTACTGCTGTATTTATAATAAACCTGATCACTTATTATTCATTGGACGCCATTGAATGAACTACATGCATATGCACTTCGCTTTCTCAAAACATATCTTCCTTATTAATACCGTAATCGAAACCAATCAATTGATATCAATAAATTTGAATCACGTTCCTTTAGCTTCCAATTTTTCTGCTATCACAAATTGTCCGATCCAGTGCGTGCGTCTATCTGTGAATAAAAATTATTTAATGATAACTAGAAGGTACCCCACCCCCTAAATCTTGCTCGCGATATTTGTACAAGCACACTTTTTAATCTTTACCACATACTGCAGTATATCAAACCATTCATCATTTGAATGGGTACACCAATCGTCTGATACAGGGTATAAAAGAAAGGGCTTTAAACTGTTAAGGCCCATTTTGAAAGTGGTAAACCTCACTGAATGAAAATTGGCAACCATGTGGATTTTTTTTCTTCTGTTATTAACAAAATGCTAGTCTAGTGTACAAAGAGAAAAATAAAACATCTAGATATTTTTCGTAATCGTTGTGCATTTATTGATTCATCGTTTTATATCAACTGAAAAAGAAAACCATTAATAAAAATAAATACTTATGCTTAAATACGTCCAATCACTATAATTTTATCTGTATGAATGCAGAGCCTTTATGTATTGAAGGAGTTTATTTTGCACGTCATCAAATTTCATTTTTGTCGAATCAAAATTTCATCGATAATTTAAAAATCAATTACTTCATTTAATTATTATTTTTGATGACTTGAACCCGCATTTTAGCAAGGATATGTAACGGTAGCTTTGTAAGCGAGAACCAGTACCTGTATGAGGCAGGAATACATGGTGACATAAAACTACTATTAAATACAAATACTCTTATATTCATTTAGACATCCTTTTTCTAGTCATAACCGTATAGCCAAACATTTTTGTGTCCCTGCTGATCCGGGCTTGAATCGAACCTGTTTGTATATATATGTATACTCCACCATGATGCCACAAAAATTATCTCCTAAACAACCGAGTACCCACATTGTGTATTTTGCAACAGCTTACATGCATATAGAACTGGAATTACGACAGAAGGTGACTAATACCCCTGCGTGCCGCTTTGACTTTGAAAGTGTATTGTATCAGATTCCTATTTAAAAACTTAACAATTACCTATCATGGCGATCAATCACACGTGCCAAATTTCATTAAAGTAGTTTCAAAACTGCAGAAGAAGTTTGCGCCACAAACCTCCTCTGTATAATTTGAGACATATCCAAGGGCCATAACTCTAAAACGCATTCATAATACCCATCATGGTGATCACACATGCCAAGTTTCATTGAAATATTTCCAAGGTCGCGCCACATCTTTAGGGCAGACCAACCGACGGACAGACTGATTCCAGCTAAGCTACTTTAACTCAACTTTTATTTTGTCAATTGTGAATCATTTGAATCGTGGTATAACTATAGGTGCAACCGACTACAACAGTAAAGGAAGACATGTTCAGTTACCTCTTGATCCAACATCTCGGATCGCAGAAAGGCCATACGAATCAATTCTAAGACCTAATACTTGTACTAAATTAAAGATCATTATGAAATGATAGTTTTCCCACATTGACGCCAACAACAATAAAGGCGTTGAATATATGAATATATAGATTTTTTATCATCGAAAAACGTGGTAAAATAAGACAATATTATCACACCATCCATCGGGACGGATGGAGAGATGATAGAGAAGTTGTCATAGTTTACGTATGTTGTATAACGTATGTTGATGCTTGTCTTGGACCGGAGTCAAGCCGGTGCCGGAGATTGATTGGACCCGTCTATTGAGGTTTCAGAATGCAAAGTACAAAGATAACACGCAGTAAAGTGTCAAAATATTTGATTTAGATTGAGGTGTATATTGTTGTAACAGGAATGGTCGATTCATTGTGGGGCAATGTTAAAATCAGGTCATTTGTATACCAGGCCATACCCTAAAAACGTTTGTTTTTGTTGTACTTCTACAATTGATTACTTACAATATATCTATGATCAAACCTCTTCAAACTGAAAGTTATTTTCTTACAATGCTTGCTCGTGACGCATAGTAATGTTTCCATTTATGTTTGCTTCAAAGGCACTGAGACGAATTCAGAATCTTAAGCCTCGATTTGAATATTAAGCCTCAGCTTGAAAGTAATTGGCACGTGCATATCTGATCTCCACACGGCGGAAGTATAAAATAGTTTCCTCTAAATATCACTGATTACAAACATCATCAAAATATTACCTGATACCTTGTAAAGGCGGGATACTTATTAAATGGCTTAGAGAAGGTGTCGTCTGCCAAATGATTACGCAGTGTTTCCGGTAGCGAATTAGATTTCCTCCGCAGTGCAGAAAAAGTTCTAGATTTGTATTTGCTCATCATTTATTACTGTTATTTTGTTATCATTATTATTATTATTGACTTAAATATAGTTGCTTAGGTCGATCTTACTACATATACTTATCCCTCTCGACTGATCCTGGGTTGGGTCAGTACTTTCGGATCCCGGACCAAGGCGCCCTATATTATTATTATTATTATTATTATTATTATTATTATTATTTTATCTGATAGTCGACCCTCCTAACAAGCGCCAAGGACATAAAATAAGTAGTACAGTCACATACATTTAATATTTAATAATTCTAAATAATTTGAATAATAATGCTCTTTCTTCGATGTTTTTTTTTGTTTTTTCTCATTAATCTCACATTTTATGAATAAACCATTAAATGGTATCACATACCCCCCCCCCCTTTTTTTTACCTGACATACGTTTACTTATGTAAAAAAACACAAATTTATTCAATATCAATGAAACTACAGATGGGTAATCGAGTAAACCCATATACTTACAACATAACATTCCTTAAAATGATTTCCGTCAATTATTTACGATTTGTACCACATGCGTAAATATTCTGTACAGACTACATAACATAATAATACATTTATAGGACGCATTTTATTCAGCGACTGCAGTTCTAACATAACCTTATCATTTTGATTTATGATAAGATTTCACCCACCAGGTGGCGCTCAAGAAACAAGTAATATCGTCTGACATTATTCAAATCTCGTATTTGACAAATCACTATCTCCGTTCAAAAAAAGACATTGCTATCCCTCCAGATGAATTCATGTAGAAGAATTGCTGATTGAAATGGGCGATCGATATCAATATAAACCAATTGCATAAAATTAAATTGAGCTTTTGAAAATTATACTGCACTATGAATATTTTAAATATTTTAAACCTCTTTCGAGTACCCATTGCAAAGAAGAACTGTTCAGTTTGATTAAATAGACATATAGATATGTCTGCGGTTATGGATTTAACTTAAAGATGTTTATCTTTTTTATATATCCATTTATATGGACTTATTATATAAAGACTGGAAAAAAAGTTTTTGTCGAGATAAAGGAAACATTCAGAATAAATACACACAATAGCATATGAGCTGTACGGATTTGTATATGTTTTTGATCACGCGAACGCGTATGTAAATTCGATGTCTAACAAGAGTAACAATTGACCTAAGCATGAATAATTGAATAATAAGTGATATGAATATGGCAGACAGACAGATTCGTCCCGCAGACCGATCGATCTTGTATTTTTTTCCATCTGGATTATTATTTTACTCTTCGAGACAGTATGGTATCTATTCTACTTCTAATATAAATAATCGTTTGTTATACCCGCCCATGTTTCATCTTGACAATAACCATTTCTATTCTTAAACAAGTTTTCTCTTTCCTAACTGATGCGAAAAAAAAATGTTTCAAAATCAGTCACCTCATCAAGTAAACAACGATCTAAATATATTCAGCTTTCATAAAGAAACAGATAGAAGAAAGTGGGCAAACTATTTTGAAATGTAAAGAAAGTTCTAAGGTTAAGAAGGCGTTAACACGACGGTATGACAAATGAAATCCTTTCTGCCGCCCAACCTTTGATAAAGAGACTAATTATGCAACTCCTTCTCGCCTTCTCAGCGGTTACCTCCCCTTCCCAAAATAGATCTTCAAAGGAGGACCACATTCGACGGATTCATGATGTATACATCATCGTTTGGGTCAAGTGTGAGGTCTGTGAGTCACGTGCCGGAAGTTAACAGAGAGTGTGGTCTTCCTGATACAGTCTGGCTTTGTCTTAGAAATAAATATTGACAATTTGATAAACTGGGTGATCCGGAATTGTGGTTTTTATCGTGCGTTTTCACATGAAAATGTAAAACCGCCAATGTTATATTTGGAACATTATGCTCTAAGACATTATATTTTCAGTTTTGATAGCAGCCTCTAGGTGCCACTTTCTAAATTCCCGAAGTTATTATGTATCCCTTGTTGAAAATAAGAAGACAAAATGTATTTCGAAAGTCTTGATAAGAAATTGAGCATATTTGCATTAAATACTTGTTACTAGCTTAAAAACATATCTATACTTTCAGGCGACTACACGCTTAAAATCGACATGGAGGATTGGGAAGGGACTAAGTACTATGCCGAATACGACCACTTCCGGTTGTCCACGGAATCCGACCTGTACCGGCTATTTGTCAGTGGTTACCATGGCACCGCTGGAGATTCCCTGACGCCATACTGGAGAACCCATGACGGCATGCCCTTCAGTACGCGCGATAAAGACAACGACAATCGTTTCTATGACAACTGTGCAGAGCATTATGGGGGCGGGTGGTGGTATAATGACTGCTTCGAGAGTCATCTGAATGGTAAATATTACCACAATGGCTCCCATAACAATTATTTCATACGTAATGGCATCCAGTGGAATGCGATCCATTCGTATTCCTCTTTGAAATTCGTTGAAATGATGATCAAGCCGGTCGGGAGTAACAGTTTACCAAACGACATTTGAGACCAATATTAGTAACACCTCAATATTTTCCGTGCTTTGTGAAGAGCTGAGGTTGTGCTGATTGCGAACAACCCATCGTCAACCATATTGGAATTGAAGCAATACACCAGAATTGGAGATCCATGGTTGATGGCTTTTTCTACGAATAGATTGCGAAATGACAATCTTTTCCGACGTTTTAAATAGGTGAAGAAAAAAGTAATGTTTTATCACAAATATACAGTAGCTGTTCAGAGATAGCGAACGGTCATTTTGATATTAACTACTTGTAATGCGTAATTTCTGTTATTTCTTGGTCGCCATTTTCTAGTCATTGTACATACCACTGTATCACCACTTAATATTGTAGTGCAATATCATTCGACAAAATAGGAAGCGGAAATGACGTCACTGTTTCTCCGAATTTAAATGGAAAATGAAATTTTACAAGACTAATAAGTTCCAAGCCTCGTTGTGCTAAATGCTATGGAACAAACTCCGCCGCAGTAGTTACCTCCCCTTACAGTTGAGATAAACACTGCCTTCGCAAGTCGATTTCGGCTGTTATAGACCGGATTTACTATTTCCCTTTTGACTTCAGTTTTGAATTTTGTTATATCAGTTTCGTCATATTCCACGAAAATAACATTCGTGACTATGAGAAAAGTAAAAAATAAAATCAAATAATATTAATTTATAAAATTATGAGTGTAGGCCACATGGTTTCAACTATCATCACGTGACTTGTTTGGTGGCAGTGGTTAAAGTAGCGTAGCGTGACGTAACCGGTGCGCGGAGTTTGGCTATGGAAATGGCAGATAGTTTTGTTATTCGGGAAAGGGAATGTGCATAAGTAAACCAGTTCAGGAAATTACATAAACAGTATGTTAAATTTAGACAGTAGCCAAGTTCGAGAACATCTAAATTATAGCAGCAGCTTCACACGAAACTTAACATCAGGTCATTCAGGTGTAGACATTAGAGTCACTGAGGACCTTTATAAATCTGTGCGATCAGATATGGAAGCTTATGGCTTACATGCTGCAATTATAAATGTGTTAGTGACGGCTAAATGAAAATCATTCAAAGAATCTAGAAAGTTTCATATCGTCAGTCAGTCGCAATCAATATACTAAATACTGCCGAGGAGCAGAGTCATAGGTCACCAAATTGGAAATAACTATACGAGTTCATATAAATATGATATATCAAAAACCTATTAAACAAAGATTGGCAACTAGACTAAATCTCACAAAATCCAACAAAAATCTAACAAATTGTCCAATTCTCGCAAAGTCACATTTGGAATGTGTTCTTATTCTTTAGAAGATATTCGGAAGTAAATTGTATCTTACAACAGTACATTAAATTACCGTCAAAACTATATTTTATGTATTTAAATAAGTAAAGAGATAAAAAAAAATGGTTTATGTAAAATAGAAAAGTACCTGCATGGTGATAACTATATAAAATGTGTTGTTTTCTGCTATACTTGTTAAATTTAAATAATGATTTCTTTTTTGTTAAATAAAGCAAACTAAAAAATCATTGCAGTAGAGCAATGATTATTTTACAATATAGTTGGATTTTCCTGGGTGATTTTTCCATACGTCTTTAAAGTTTGCACTATTCAATGATCTGCTACGTGGCTAAACAATATTTTCCACTGGCTTTTACAGGAGTTTCCTATCTCTGTTTAATATGTCTTTGGATGCATGAAACCTTGAAACCTGCAAACGAAGTGCATTCTTTTAACTTTTTTAATATTTAATGAAGTAGAAGCGGTGTTTAAGTTGAACAAGAAATAGCAGTACTTAATGTAATTTCAAAAATACCATATACAATTTTCGAAAGTATTGTGCAAACATGAAATATTAATAGAAATTTGAGCCAAAGCTGGGATTTAGAAGCTGCTTCGCACATGAATATTTCATAATGACAATTTAGGTTAAATTCGAGCAATGTACATTCGGTGATCGTGACAATATGGTTTTGCTAGCACGTGCTGGACATTGTGTGTTAGTCACGTGGATTTGCCACATTGATATTAAGACGAATACCGGTAATATTTCAGACTGGTTTGTGTTGTATGTACACGGGTTTTACGAGTCACGTTACGGCGTGATTAAAGGGAGGTGATATTGTGTGAAACATGACTTGTAGGATGGTCTACCCGTACTCAGAACTAGATGATATTTTGTGGACTGTACTCTAAATTTAGATTTTTTCATTATATATTTCTAAAAATTATATCATTGTTTTTGTGTATATTTGATTTGTATATCATGTTATCACAACGGCGTCATAAAGATGATATTTTGTCGATTCGAGGTCAAATAATGACGTCAACAAATATATGAGCTCACTGATCAATATGTAATTGGACTGATATATATTGATTTCTTTAGTAAAGTTTATATCAAGAAAATTATCAAAAAAGATTCATATATGTGCCAATGACGAAAAAATCAAATAATTTGAATTTTCATTTTTTTTGGCCGTTTAAACACACACACACAAAGATCCGCCTTTAAGAATTTGATTTATTGAGTATATGGTTCTGTTACTTTGATATTCATTATTATAAAACTCAAGATTTCAATGGTTTGTAAAGAAAATTTGCAATTCAGAACCTGATCACTAAGATAGCTGCAAAATACATATATATATTTATTTTAATATGTTGTTTAATTGGTAACAAGGGTTTCACGGAAGATAGGAAATGACGTAAATTGTTAAATAGAAGAAAAGCTTAAAATCGTGACGTCAAGAACCTGTGAGGGATGTTACATTTGTTTTGTTTTTTTTATATAAATTTCATTGTGATACCAAATACTTGGCTACTGATTTTTTGGTCGCTGAGAGTCTTTCTTGTATGAGCTTTTTAACGTTGTTAAGTGTATTCCTTACAGTTTTATGTAAGTTATTAAAATGACATCGGATAGAGATACTGGACCTTTTTCTATATTTTTTCTTCGACTGAAGATGTTGTTTCAAAGAAGGCTTTTATCAGAACAGGAATAAATAAGGTAAAACAGATGAGAGATCACTAACACGCATTTGTCTGAGGTGTTAAAACATTTGAAGAAAAAAAACATAAAGAAAACAACTTTTTATGTAAGACATCTCATGTTATCTTTAAACACACAGAACAGCAATATTGAAACATCTTTACAGTGAATTTTCTACATTTTACTACTTAACAATTCGGGGTACCCTTTGAGTTTTGAAACTGGGGGTATAATTGCTGTTTTTCCTTAACTTTGTAGTCCTTTATATAGAGAGTCCTTATAACTTTTGTGGTACATGGCCAATTTTGGGGGTAAAAATCTCTCTACAGTGAGTAATTTGGCAATGTTGAGAATTTCATTCAATTTCTTTCTCTAATATTTTTTTTTTCTCTTTTTAATTTTAACAATGCCATTCACTGTTTGAAAATGACCTCTTCCACAATTGTCCGACAGTTGTGAGGATGTAAATTTCATATGTGTACTAAATACGGTCATTTCCCCTCAATATATTCCAATCACATATTTGATCAACATGTATTTATTTATTTCATGTAAAGACACATACACACATCAGTGTCTCCTATGCCAACTTACTGACAATATTGTGCTATACAATGCGATTGTTACCCTGCCTTCGTCTCATTTGGTTAGGGACCTCACTTTCAGACAATGACGTTTGTAGTCCGTACAATAAACATTTCATAATTATCATACTATGTCATAGTTTACAAAAAGTTGAAGTGTCGTGTTCAAAAATGGGTTAAAATGAAATTTGAATACGAGATATGTATGACATTCATTATTTATAAGACTATATGATTTAAACGTAAACAATTGGATAAAGATAATAAGATGAAACCAAATGTATGTATATATAAATATAAAGTTATTAATTATCAAAACAGTTCCTTTTATCAAATTCCGTACGTTTAAATTTCCCACAATCAGGTCAGTAAAAAAGGTTGAAAAATTAGAGATGGCAACGAATACTTTTTTTGATATTCGTATATTCGTTTGGCGTTATAAAAGAATATTTGAGAATTTGTTTGGCGTTGTAAATCGAAAATTCAAATCAAATTTAGAATATTAAATTTAATTAAGATTATATATAGATTTTTAACAAATACGAGACAAGTAAAAATTAACAATGGGATCCTAAGTTATGGTAAGGCGTTAGGATAATAAAAGAGAGTTAAAAGTTTCGACCGATAATCTGTTCTGTTTTATGATACTTTTTTGTCATTTTGATATAGGCACATACATGTATTTAAACGAAATGGGATGAATTAAGACAGAGAGTGAGAGATAGAAACAGAGAAATACTGAGAAAGATAGAGAGAATGTGAAGAGAGGAATCGATGGATTGGATGTATCAGTGAAGTGTATTACTTCAACATTATTAAAAATGTTAAGACAGTAGCCTCAAACAAGTTTTGTCATGTTAAAATACCAACAGGCAGAAAAAATAATATAAACATATTCATTGACTGAGTTTTCTAATATAATTCAGGACATTTGTCGGGGGCCTCCGTGGCCGAGAGGGGTAAAGTCGCTGACTTTAACACTCACTCAGCCCCTCACCGCGTGGGTTCGAAACCCGGCAGGGTCTTCCTCCACCTGATTAGCTAATTAGCTGGACGTCGCTATATGACTGAAATACTGTCGAAGCGACGGTAAACTCAAATAGTCAAGTCAAGTCAGGACATTTGTCAGTTATAGAATGTTGATATGATTTTATCATAATAGAACATGTTTTATCAGTTACTTATAATGATATACAATACCCTTTCAAATTAAATATTGGAATAATATTCCAACATTTAACAACAATGTCAAAACAGAATCATTACTTTTTAATAACTTTTTTCTACCATCCGAAAGAAGAAATTTTATGATGTGACAGGTACAAATGATAATTTGAAATTGTGTGTAAATTTTCTGCATGTGTTTTTAACATAAATATGTTATTCAATTCCTGTTCGTCGTGTATTAAGCAAAACAAAAAAGGCAAGAATTTTAAAAAGGAAATCATGAAAGTTTGCATTATAAATCTGAAGTTTCGATTATTTATGGGTTAAATTATTTTTTTCATTCAATGCACTGTAAATACCTATAATTTGAGATAAAATTAAGCGCACTTTGTTTTAATGTAGCTAATGCGTTACAGTTATTATTGTTTTTTAATGATATTAACTTTTTCTGTACATAACGATTTGTTACATTTGTCAAACATTATTTGTATATTTTAGTGCCATTTACTGTATGACATCCATTTTTGTAATTATGATATTAAATAAACTTTGTTTTCATCAATATCAGTGTTGTTTTGTATGTTCACTTCAATACACACATTAATCTGTCGAATAGCTTGACAAACGTTTAATCTCCAAAGATGACTCAATTTGTTGTTGCTGTTTATGTTATTGTTATTGTTGTCAGTGTACTGCTACAGCATGGCGGGTCCAATCCAGAAGTTGTAAAAATAAAAACTGAAATTTAACCCAATCGATGAATTATAATAAACAAAACATAATTGTGATTAAAGCCAGGAGGTCGCAGGTTCCATCCCCGGCTAGTATATACCAACATCGTTATGCTGTACAGGTATATCCCCTTTTTCGATGCTCTGCATCTAGTGCTGGTTCCAGGACTAGTTGGCCCAGTGTCAGAATATTATGTTTGCTTGTTTATTTGGTTTTAACTTCCCACCGACAATATATATCATTCATTTGGAGACGATGTCTAATTGAGACAGATATAGTGCTGCCACACTGTAGTATCACGCTGTTGACATGTAGCATGATATCACACCCAGTCACATTATCCTAACACCAGGCCAACCAGTCCTGGAACTACCATGTATATATGCTGATTCAGGCCCGGATTCACCGGGGGGCCGAGGGGGCCTTGGCCCCCCCAGCTGCCCTGGTTATACATTTTTTTCTAGGCTATAAAATCCATTGATTATATAATGTCTGAGCTGTCTAGAGGAAATCCCCATCGTTGGCCCCCATACTGAACCAACCGCATAACCACCTGACCAGCCAGACTCCTATTGTCTTATGGCCCCCTGCTGTTAATGTGTCGGTATCCGAATCGGCAGTCATCCATGACTTAGTGATAAGCATGTGTTTAAGGTACTGTGTATGCAAATTGATTGACACCTTCACTGATTCACAGGCTATTGTCGAGTGATACATAAGGATATCTCGTCTGCCGAGCGATCTAATGATTGAAGAAAAATAGGCAATTACAAAAACTTTATATCAGTAAAACTATTCTAGACAGGTGATGTTTAGGAAATAGCATAAAAATCGATTAGTATACAATTAGCCACTAAAAACAACAACTAAGTTGGACATTAAAATGTAATTGCTATCGAAATATTTTTACTAGAGCCCAAAGAAATTATTGATTTAACAAATACTTTTGACTAAATCTAATCAACGAAATTTTAAATTCACCTTTCTCTACATCTATGAAATTTTAAATCTTGAATTAAAAGGGAATTTAACCTTGGAAAAATTCCTTTTAAAAAAACTATTCTGCGGGGAAGATGCATACCTATCGCTAGCCATGTAAATTAAACTTTATCAGAAATGGGTTGTGTTTCTAAATGTCATCAGCTATACTATTTTTACATAACTTGTAAGTATTATTTTAGCGAAGCAGTTAAATTCTTCTTAACTAACTCTCAAAAAAAAGGATCATCTTTAAAAAAAAAATTTTAAAATTTTAGATTTATGAATATAATTAAGAAATGAAAGAATTTGAAAATTGTTAACTGCCATATTTTGGGACAATGTATGTGTAGATTATGATTACTAATTCAAATCAAATCCAAGTAATCAGTTATTGTTCAATGTTACTGATAAGTCAATAAAATTTTTTTAATATAAAAATAAAACAATTGTGTCCAAATCAATATAACTGCGCCTGATTTTTTTTCTGAGAATTTCTGTGTGAAGACTGCTTCCAGATCGACAATTTGACAGCCAATATCATTAAGGTCGAACCTATTCCCTTCCACAATTTTGACAAAATGATTATGTTTAACGTGAAAATTGATTTTTTTTCTCAGTCTTTGACAAAACTGTCTTTTACACTGTTGAGTCAAAAACTAATGATCACAAGTCACTTTTTGTGGGGGTTCAGGAAACCCTTATTAAATATTTTATGCCAGTTTGTGAATGAAAATACAAGATAAGCCCGTATTTCTTATCCGGAAGAAGTAATGCCCTTTCAGTAATATCAGTGTCCCCCCCCCCCCCCCCCAGCGCTTCCATCTCCCACACCGCTATTTTATTTTATTTATTTTTGATCGGGGCCTGTAAATGCAATTGTAATCAAATTTATACGATTGCACAGCAGTTATTCAATAACATGACTTTGCGCCGGTAAAAGATAACATTATATCGCTCAATGCTTAAGGCTCGGTCCCACTTGGCATTTTTTTGCCTCGGGGATGGTAGGCATACGCACTCCCGATGGAAATAGTGTTGCGAGCCATGTGGAGTCATCGGGAGGCCTCGGGTGAACTGCAAAAAGAATTCATTGAAATTTTCCCGATGTGTTCTCGGTGTTTTATCGGGAAAACAAGCCGGGGAAATATCCGCAGAGAAGCTCCGGTCAGCATTCACGGAGCTTCCGCGATTTTTTTTCCTCCGATGAATCCCCGATGCGTCTGATGTCTCGCCGAAGTATCAGGAGGGCATTCAGGGATATTAGGCACATTCCCGAAAAAAAAAATGGCAAGGGTTGAAAAGCGCACCCAGAAATTAGTTTCTGTTTTGGCCAGTCTTAGACTGAGACGGTCATAAAGGCCATTGGACATTGCTTAGGGCATCCCCTTAAACCCACCAAAAGTCTTCTCTTGACTTCGTCGCTTAATTCCACCATCAAATTTTCATACTCTCAATAATCTTCCCCGAGACACGTAGGATGGTTCGCAAGATCCCCTAATCTACGGGGATATTCCCCCGATGATGTTACAAACTCAGTGAAACTCCGGGGCACCTTCGCCGATCATCGGAGGAGGTCCCCCGGTGCTTTTCCGAACATCGGGACTCAAGGCTATTGTGTCATAGCCGAAACAACAGTGAATGTTCAACGGACCAATCCCGAAGCCTAATAATTGTCATTTTTCAACGGACTGCTCAGTCTTTTTTTGGCTCAAACATCGGGAGCCATCGGTAGAAAAAAAAATGTTTATTTCCTCATCACCGATTTTTTTTCCCAGTGGGACATAGGCCTTCAAGTTTCAAATATATCGGATTAAAAAACAAAAACAACAACAACAACAACAAAAACCTTCACTATTATCCCCAGATACCCTTCAGAATGCATCTCCATCACACTAAAAACTTTTTTTCCGGGGGAGCATGCCCCCGAACTCCCCTACCACTCCTATCACATTCGGATTTTGGCCCCCCCCCAGCAGAAAATTTCTGGATCCGGGCCTGCTGATTGACAAGTTGGAAGCTACATGTATCATTTTAACAAATTTGGTAGTCGCGGTCAGGGATCAAACGCCCAACCTCCCGCTCCTGAATATATCAACTCGATGGGGTATCATGCCACTTACCTATTGTATGACGTTGCAAGTAGGCATCACTATATATCTGTTTAACCCTTTCCCTCATAGAGGAAACCATGAAAAGACCTATGCGAACAGCATAAAACCAGATCAGCCTGCGAGTAACTCGCAGGTCTGGAAATGAGGACTTTATAATTAAATTTGGTAACGTTTAACTGTGGTTTTCTGCAGATCAGGCTTTACCTAGTGAGTGCGTCAAAATGAGTCAATATGAGGGAAAGGGTTTATGTAGACACAGGTCTCAGATGATAGAAACACTGTTGCAAACAAGCTCACTATTCGGTAACTCTACAATTTATTTTATAAAGTTAAAGTGGTACATTACGTGTGGATAATAATCTATGATTAAGCATACGAAATAAAAATAATAAAACAAAAATGATTATTAATACCAAAATACATTAATTCAACGAATAAGAGGAGAAAGAGGGGAAATAAACAGCTACAGATAACGTGAATTTGTCCAGATAAGAAAAACAACCTACTGTACGATATTCCTCTTTTTTCCTGTTGTATACCCATCCATTCACTGTGAGCAATTTCAATAAAATAAATGAGTATACAGCTGTCAAATACTCACACACCCTGGTTTTAGAGGGGTGGAATACACACGCTTCTATCTCTGTTTGGAGAATATATTAGACGTGAACTTCAAATATTGATTTTATCTGTATATTGAAAACGGTATTCTATATAACTTTTTTCACTACAATTCATACCGTTTGCGGGGCATATTGAGAACCAATGGTCCATGACTGGTGAAAACCTACCCAGTGAATTGCACATGTAAATAACTTTATCTTTTGTCCATAAAAGTACAGCGAGAATAAATGACGACACTCGCTAAAGAGTTATGGGATTAAACTTGGTGTAATAAAGCAGGGATCAAAATAAGGGGAAAATACTTCTTTTCTATCAACAGTCTTTGATTA
>JAIFHC010000714.1:0-50000 GCA_021229015.1 Solen grandis | reverse complement strand
TAACAAATATACATTGTCCTACAGTTCTAAAGGTATTAACACAATATACATTGTCCTACAGTTCTAAAGGTATTAACACAATATACATTGTCCTACAGTTCTAAAGGTATTAACACAATATACATTGTCCTACATTTCTAAAGGTATTAACACAATATACATTGTCCTACAGTCTAAAGGTATTAACACAATATACATTGTCCTACAGTTCTAAGGTATTAACACAATATACATTGTCCTACAGTCTAAGGTATTAACACAATATACCATTGTCCTACAGTACTAAAGGTATTAACACAATATACATTGTCCTACAGTTCTAAAGGTATTAACACAATATACCATTGTCCTACAGTTCTAAAGGTATTAACACAATATACCATTGTCCTACAGTACTAAAGGTATTAACACAATATAGCATTGTCCTACAGTACTAAAGGTATTAACACAATATACCATTGTCCTACAGTACTAAAGGTATTAACACAATATACCATTGTCCTACAGTACTAAAGGTATTAACACAATATACCATTGTCCTACAGTTCTATAGGTATTAACACAATATACATTGTCCTACAGTTCTAAGGTATTAACACAATATACCATTGTCCTACAGTTCTATAGGTATTAACACAATATACCATTGTCCTACAGTTCTAAAGGTTAACACAATATACATTGTCCTACAGTTCTAAAGGTATTAACACAATATACATTGTCCTACAGTCTAAGGTATTAACACAATATACCATTGTCTACAGTTTAAAGGTATTAACACAATATACCATTGTCCTACAGTTCTAAAGGTATTAAACAATATACCATTGTCCTACAGTTCTAAGGTATTAACACAATATACATTGTCCTACAGTCTAAAGGTATTAACAAATATACCATTGTCCTACAGTTCTATAGGTATTAACAAATATCATTGTCCTACAGTTAAAGGTATTAACACAATATACATTGTCCTACAGTTCTAAGGTATTAACACAATATACCATTGTCCTACAGTTCTATAGGTATTAACACAATATACATTGTCCTACAGTTCTATAGTATTAACAAATATACATTGTCCTACAGTTCTAAGGTATTACACAATTACCATTGTCACAGTTCTAAAGGTATAACACAATATACCATTGTCCTACAGTTCTATAGGTATTAACACAATATACATTGTCCTACAGTTCTAAGGTATTAACACAATATACCATTGTCTACAGTTCTAAAGTATTAACACAATATACCATTGTCCTACAGTTCTAAAGGTATTAACACAATATACCATTGTCTACAGTCTAAAGGTATTAACACAATATACATTGTCTACAGTTCTAAAGGTATTACAATATACCATTGTCCTACAGTTCTAAAGGTATTAACACAATATACCATTGTCCTACAGTTTAAAGGTATTAACACAATATACCATTGTCCTACAGTTCTAAAGGTATTAACACAATATACCATTGTCTACAGTCTAAGGTATTAACACAATATACATTGTCCTACAGTTCTAAGGTATTAACAAATATACATTGTCCTACAGTTCTAAAGTATTAACACAATATACATTGTCCTACAGTCTAAAGGTATTAACACAATATACCATTGTCCTACAGTTCTAAAGGTATTAACACAATATACATTGTCCTACATTACTAAAGGTATTAACACAATATACATTGTCCTACAGTTCTAAAGGTATTAACACAATATACCATTGTCCTACAGTTCTATAGGTATTAACACAATATACCATTGTCCTACAGTATAAAGGTATTAACACAATATACATTGCCCTACAGTTCTAAAGGTATTAACACAATATACCATTGTCCTACAGTTCTAAAGGTATTAACACAATATACCATTGTCCTACAGTTCTAAAGGTATTAACACAATATCCATTGTCCTACAGTCTAAAGGTATTACACAATATACCATTGTCCTACAGTACTAAAGGTATTAACACAATATACCATTGTCCTACAGTTCTAAAGGTATTAACACAATATACATTGTCCTACAGTTCTAAAGGTATTAACACAATATACCATTGTCCTACAGTTCTAAAGGTATTAACACAATATACCATTGTCCTACAGTTCTAAAGGTATTAACACAATATACCATTGTCCTACAGTTCTAAAGGTATTAACACAATATACCATTGTCCTACAGTTCTAAAGGTATTAACACAATATACCATTGTCCTACAGTTCTAAAGGTATTAACACAATATACCATTGTCCTACAGTTCTAAAGGTATTAACACAATATACCATATTGTCCTACAGTTCTAAAGGTATTAACACAATTTGCATTGTCCTACAGTTCTAAAGGTATTAACACAATATACCATTGTCCTACAGTTCTAAAGGTATTAACACAATATACCATTGTCCTACAGTTCTAAAGGTATTAACACAATACATATAACCATTGTCCTACAGTTCTAAAGGTATTAACACAATATACCATTGTCCTTACAGTTACTAAAGTTATTAACACAATATACCATTGTCCTACAGTTCTAAAGGTATTAACACAATATACCATTGTCCTACAGTACTAAAGGTATTAACACAATATACCATTGTCCTACAGTTCTATAGGTATTAACACAATATACCATTGTCCTACAGTACTAAAGGTATTAACACAATATACCATTGTCCTACAGTACTAAAGGTATTAACACAATATACCATTGTCCTACAGTTCTAAAGGTATTAACACAATATACCATTGTCCTACAGTACTAAAGGTATTAACACAATATACCATTGTCCTACAGTTCTAAAGGTATTAACACAATATACCATTGTCCTACAGTTCTAAAGGTATTAACACAATATACCATTGTCCTACAGTTCTAAAGGTATTAACACAATATAGCATTGTCCTACAGTTCTAAAGGTATTAACACAATATAGCATTGTCCTACAGTTCTAAAGGTATTAACACAATATACCATTGTCCTACAGTTCTAAAGGTATTAACACAATATACCATTGTCCTACAGTTCTAAAGGTATTAACACAATATACATTGTCCTACAGTTCTAAAGGTATTAACACAATATACCATTGTCCTACAGTACTAAAGGTATTAACACAATATATCATTGTCCTACAGTTCTATAGGTATTAACACAATATATCATCGAGGCGATGTGTGATTTTTAGTAGTTTACGTCAATTTGGGAGCTACGAGTAGTCCTTATGTCTTATAATAATCCATCTCGACGGGTCTTGGGTTGAGCCGCGAAAGGAACTCCGTACACGAGTCACGTCGGTCTTAACAACCGTACATCTTAATACGTAATGCTACATTGTCTAATGTACAGGTCCCGAGTAGTTAGTGCATCAGCCCTACCCGGGAGATTGTAGGTTTGACCCCCGGACGTGAAATGCCATAGATGTTAAAATAGTTCTGGTTAACACGTATCGCCCGTGATTGATGCTGTTTAAGGCTAATTTGAAAAATGTCCGTATTGAAATAGACCGATGTGATTGATGGCACATAGTTCCCAATATAATTACTTTAAATGCTTGATCAAAGGAAACTTTTATCTAAATATTGTTCACTTTATTTTTGTTTTGTTTTTCAGTACTATAATGCATGTTTGTAATAAACACAAGACGAATGCCGCCGATACACAGGGAGCGTTTCCTGCCTCGTCTTTCATCAGCAATGCTCTAGGGACCATGTAGGAAGGCAGGGGGATGGTTGCCAACAGAGGCAGAAATAGATGTGTCGCATCTTCCTTGGTTTCTTCGTTACTTGTCAATTTTACGTTCAACGAAGAAATTTGTTACAAAACACAAGCACCCGAGCCAAACCATTCATTGAGAGGAAGAAAAGACACCCCGGGAGATTCCAGATTCCTTCTTATTTCTGATTATTAATATAAGATCAACTGTTGTGATCAGAATGAAAATTAAAAAGTTTGAATATCACCGATGTAATGCGTGTAAAATGTTATGTACATGTTAAAGTTAATTAATTATATTTTTTGCACATATTTGATAACAATGGTTAAACAATTACTAATAGCCTCTGCGATTCGGGAGACACAGTATATCTCAAGTAACGACAGCAATATCTCGCATGATGCAATACACAGTTCAACTATTCTGACAAAGGCCAAACAAGTCCTAGAATTACCCTTATGAAAAGATTATGAATTACCCTGAACTCGAAACAATGGAGCTCCAGTGCTTCATGAAACAATTTTGATATGTCGCAACCGGAGACAAAACCCAAGGCCTCCCGGATTGAAAAAAAAGAAAAGATACTCTTACCACTTAGCTAACGGGAGCTTTTACATAATGTTCCAATTTAAAAGAAACAAGCTCGTACTAAAGCAGGCACGTTTTTGTTTCAGTTGATATCAAACATGAAATATGAAATTCACTCCTCACCCCTAACTCTGATTTGACGGGACTATATATATAAAGTGTTTTATAAAATTCATACTTTCGACAACAAAGAATGGATTAGACATGTAAGATGTGTGATTGCGAACAATTCATTCTTTACTGGCGGTTTTACGATTGTATTTTTTATTTTTTTTTTAAAAGGAAAAAGGAATTAAATATTTTTATATTACAAAATGAATTTAAGGGGGAAATGTGATTTTCTGAACTTGAGGGAAATATATAAATGAATGTATAGTTGTATCTTTAATGGTTATATAGGTAGTATGATCACGTGTATGTGGGTGTACGTGACGTGTTTTATGACGGTTGATGACGTAACACATATTGTGGTAAAGACAAATATTAGGTTGTCGTGATCCGCACTGACGACGAGACATTCCTGACGAAATAATCTTTATAGAAAATTTCCACATCTATCAATTAAATTAATCTTTCCAAAAATATAAGGTAATATAAGATTTATATGAAAGCTGAAATATAATTAACAAAACCCAAAGAGTTGCAAGACTTTATTGGCCGTTTATATATGACATAATAGAAGAAGAGATAAAAATATGCTGCTGTAATTGAAATTTACGCGCTAGAATATGTGTCCCTATATAAAACTGATAAAGCAGTTTCAAATCTTCACTCAAGAATGCTTTTATATCAACCTAAAAACTAGTTGTTTTTTTTTTGTTTTTTTTTAAATTAGGACCATATCATGTGACAAGTCACAGTCCACTACTCATATCTTCACATATCTAACCATATGTTGGGGCGTAGCTAGCATTACGCACTTACGCATGTATGTAACATTTAAGGAAAAAGTCAAAATTCAAATGTGCCCTAAGACGATTACAAAATTAGAAGTTGAACATGTTACTTTATATAAACCACTATATAAATCACAACAAGATATGAAAATACACTTAAATTTCTAATATGAGACTTTGCGTATGAATAAATGGTGCTGTGACATTTAACATTACGATTAAGGTTAATCTTAGAAACCACTGGCAAGTTAAAGTTCAATTTTTATTTATTGTCGGAGATATATTTTACAACAGAAAAACGTTATGAACAGCTATAAACGGACGATGGTCGCATGAGGCCTATATGTGGTATTCAGAGAGAGAGAGGGAGAGATAGAGAGAGATAGAGAGAGAATTTTCATGATAACTTACTAAGCAACTGTCATTAATAGAAAGGGAAATTAATTTCATTTATCAAAGTATTAATATGATCAACTTGGTTATTGGTGTGAACTTCGGAAAATACACGGACGAAAGTATGTGTTGGCGACTGCATTACAAACAGGAATTTAATAGCCTGTGATTGCAAAATCTGACCGGGCAACCAAGAAAGACCACAAAAATATGATTAGATAACATGACTCATTGGAAATCAAGCTGTGGTCCAGAATTGTACGAAGATGTACTTCATGTTTACGAAAGTGTCTAATCCAATATAGACAACAGTTCCTAAATGACTTTAAAACTATTAGTGGGTCGTTAAACCCATGCAAGCAAAGGAATATCATTATCCTTAAAAAGCCATCCTATTCGATCTAATTGAAATGCAGTAAGCAGCACATACATGTAGAACTTGTTGTATCTGATGTTTGAATCTGGTTGCTTCTGAAGTTAACCAAGTAAAATCAAATGACCTAAAATGTTTATTAAGGCTTATGGTACTCTGGCGATCGTTCTAGGACCACTACGTCCACTCTCTTTTGTTAAAAATGTTCTCCTTCAATAATCTCATGTCTGGAGAATTTAAGGCTGCTGATATTTTGTTCATTTATCCCTGACTTTGAGACAATGTGTTGCGAACAAATGTTTTCAGAAATGGCAGTTTTTAACAGAGTTATTGCCGTTCGTTAAAGGTTGTGACTGGGTGTGGTATCATGCCACATGTCTACGACGTGATACTGCAGTGTGGCAGCACTATATCTGTCTCAGATAGACATCGTCTCCAAATGACCGAAATACTGTCGGTGGGACATTAAATCCAATAAACAGACAAACATATAAATTAAACTTTCAATCTCCTCCAAACACATTTATTTCCATTAATTAAAATAATGGAGTCATCTAAAAATAATGTTATAAATGTTTATGCTTAGACCTTTTTTTCCAGTTCTAAATCACCTTACGTGGCTTTCTCCCTTTTCAGATTCACTTTTATCTTCTTTTTTACGTATTGACTTTAACATATAAACTTACATATGATGTAAAAACATATATGTATAAACAAAAAGGACCGTAGAGGCCCTAGATCGCTCACCAAAGTACATAAGATTAAAAAAAATCCAAGTCAGTTTACCGTCAGCAGCAACCAGACTCAAATTTCAGATACAATGAAATCTTGAGTTAGAAAATAAGCAAGCCATCTGGGGTTATTAAATTATTTCATAATTGTGATTAAATCTAGTCAGCTGAATTAAGTATTGTAAATAAAGTATATATTGTTCTCTTATGAAATTAATGATATTAAAACGGTAATTAATTAAGACTTTTCACTAATATTAATCACTTTTTTTAAAGTAACCTTACATTGATATTGGAAAAATATTTTTTCATAAGGTTTCCTCGTAACTTTTTACCCTTTTTGTATCAGCGAATTCATGAATTATCATGGTCCAGTGTACTTCTGATAACATCTTCAAAACTTTAGTAGTTTACTATTGACTGGGGGAGAGGGTCAGTCCGTAATCATATCAGTAACCCCTGCTGGTCACACCACCATGCAAGAAAGTGTGTACCATTATCCGAATCTCAGAATTTGTGGAAAGTTGGGGCTTATTCCATAGACTGTATCGTTTCTTAATACAAGAACTATAAATGTTATCCATACAAATGGTGTCTCTGAGATCTGGGACACATTCATTTCATCCTTATTTGGCACAATGTGTTATTATATACAATACATCGTGAGCAATAGTTACGTTTCAATCTCTTTGAATGCATAAGATCTTTGTGAATTATACAGTACGGCTATAAAGAAATCAATTCTTCTGTAATATAGATGAGCAGCCAGATTAACCCTTGTTTTGTGCAGGATATGAACTATAATCTCCTGCCCATCCTAGAGGAGCTTGGCGGGTCAGCCTGAACACATATAAGTCATTGACCGAACGTTCTTAAATCTTGACTTAGCCGTTGCTTTATTGTTCATATCAATCGAACTTGAGCTACTCATTTAAGATCTCTCTCTCTCTCTCTCTCTTATAAATAACCTTTTGCAAACCTTGTGAACTAAATACTTTTGCAAACCATGTCGTTTTTAGAAAGACAAATTACTGTCCTACATAAAACGTTACAAATATAGGTATAACTTTCCATCCTGTTGTGTTGTCCACGTTTTGATTGTTCTTTCATCATATATTATGTTTTATTTCATGCTTGGTCAATAAGTTTTTGTTTCATTTAAAAACTTCATCAATATTATCTTACATTCTCTTAATAGACAATTGAAAATAGGTACTTTTATTAAACAAGGGCGTTCTATTGAATACGTGTCACCTGCTGAAGTGTGACGGAAAAAGTGTGCCGGATTAACGTGGAGGAAGAACTGTGACGGACAGACAGACGACTGAAATGTCATTCCTATATGTCGCCTCAGCTTACAGCAGGTGACACAAAAAGGAAGTTAAAATGGCGAGGGTAAATGCATATAACACCTGCATGGCTAACAACACGTCTCCCTCTGACACGGCTAACAACACATCTCCCTCTGACACGGCTAACAACACGTCTCCTTCTGTCATGGCTAACATAACGTCTCCCTCTGTTGTCTGCATACAAGCAGTGTTAGTAAGACAGTCTGTGAATTATCATATCACGTACCTCTAATAATATCAGCAATACACAATGTATATTACACAATGTATGTTAACCCTCGATCGTCATCTGTGTTTCACTACAGTTCACCAAGGATTTTCATAATCCGCCAAGACACGATATACACGTACTTCTTACTTTGAGTTCTTGTGATTTCATATTTATCCTGCATGTACATGTCTGATACTATAAGATCATTAGTTTTTGTGGGTCACTTATTTTCGTTGACTTATAACGAATGGGAACCCTACACAAATAAAGGGGGCCGCCGTGGCCGAGAGGTTACAGTCATTCTCAGCCCCTCACCGCTGTGGGTTCGAATCCCGGTAGGGACTTCGGATTTTCATGTGAGGAAGCCTTCCAGCTGGTTTGCGGTAGGTCGGTGGTTCTACCCGGGTACCTCTGTGTACTCGGGGTCTTCCTCCACCTGAAATTAGCTGGACGTCGCTATATGATTTAAATACTATCGCAGCGACGGTAAACCCCAATACAACAACACAAATAAAGCTTTAGAAATCACACCGCTTTTAAGAACATAAACAAAAATAATCTTAAATACAAATCAGCGAAATTAATGTCAACGGAAAGTGGCAATTTTACAGAATTTGATAAAATTTTAGATTATATCGAATTGTTGGATTAAATCGAACTAATAAAGTCAACAAAGTACCGTATAACCCGTGTTTGAGACCACATCAGTAACTAATCAACTTTCTTATATTTCCTTGAATGTCTAATTAAGAACAATATGGTTACGCATTCAAAAGTATTTGGTTACTTGGAATAATGAATAGTCATGATATATCACTTAGAAGCATAGCGAAAAAAGATTGATATCAAAACTCAGTACGTAGTCAGTTTGATGAGATAACTACTTCCGGTTCCAATACGCCGGTACAGTCTCCGCTGGGCCGGAACAGATTATATACATGACGAAATACAGATAACTTCAACTGGGCTCATACGGTTTTAACTGATTGAAATAGATTACGCTGAAGTAGACACTCTGGGCCGAAATAGTATCCATTAGGCCAAAACGGCCTCCGTTAGGCCGAAATAGATTCTGTTTGGCCGAAACAGATTTGAATGACAGATATATAGTCACTTCTCCGATGCTGTCTACACTAGGCTGAAATAATAGCTTCCTCTTTACCAGTAAGATCTCCTTAAAAACCCCATTTAACCGATGGTATGGTCTACATACCCCCTACTTACACTTCTTTCATTCGAACGGGTTGCCATGTATTCTAAATCTGTGACGTACATGGATTTCATACGCGTATCTCGAAGACTTGCTCTTTTCATTTTCGAAGTACGCCAGGTCAACAAAATTAACACCAAATGCTAACAAACGAAATTGAATCTGATTGCTACCAACAAACAACTATAATTGGTTGACTATTGACTGGGATGCTAATTTTAAACCTTGCCCGGTTGGAGAAAAACAATTAGACTTTTCAATTGTCAAACAAAATTGACAACTGATTGTAAAAACAAGACCGTTGTACGGACGCCTGTTGGAGTCTATAAGCACGATGTATGTTACTAGTGGATAAGATATAAGCAGGTTATCCACAACCGCAGGTTTGAATAAATTGATACACGAATCTCATATCGTAGTGCACTGTCGTTTCGTACATCCACGAGGTCGTTTAGTGTTGTTGTAATTCAGTATTGTACCACAACGCGTCAATCATTCTGTCGTATCGTATCGTCGTACGTCGAGTTCTCAGAAGCAACGAAAGTAATACAAAATATTAAGATGCTACGGCATGAGGGTGTTTTACCATGTCGTGAATCGCAGTCAATGGTAGCTGCACGGCAAAAAATAAAACCATCGCGATGTGTTCGTATATCGTATCAAACCAAAATATCGTGGTATCGTATCATACTGATCCAATCACGTGTCGTATTGCCGTGATCACGTATCGCTCAATCGTATTGCCGACGTGTTCGGTGTCAAATGTATGGCGGTATTTTGAAATGACCCTAATAGGATTCCGTATTGATGACTGCATATATTGCCGACCAGAGTGTGTTGATTAAGGTATGTCGACATGTAGCGCGGTGCTGAACCCACGGTGTACATTTCGTGTTGATACAGAATAAGTCTTGTTTCTATCTACTCAATGAAAGAACACTATTTTCGTAACAGTATAGCCTTCTATATGTCCAAATAAAATAGTCATCTGATTTTTACCACAAATCTAGAATAGAATTTCTATTTTTGTATTTCTTTCACTAGCATCAGATCTCGGATGTATCCATTAACAGTTGTCATCTTTGTTTATTCTGACTTGGTTGGAATTAAACCATGCAAGACAGAAACACATTTATATCCGTGTAAATGTATTCGTATGAAAGTAATACACTCTGTATGTATTCAGTTGTAAATATATTTTGAAAATATTTAACATTTATATTGCCATTTATGATTCAAATTTAATTATCATTTTCACGAGATGTCAGTTCCCACTTACAGTAATCAATCACATATGATTTAAGGCCAATTATTTTCAAGATAATTTTATGCAAATTTGAAATTTTAACCCGTCTGTGAGATAATTCCATATGTTGAAGGTATACAGAATTTGAGAAGCAGCGATCTACAAGGATTTGATATCTTACTAAGCTGCACGTACATTCTTACTTATCGTTCAACTGGTGACGTCAATGACTAACTGTTAGTTGTCAATAACAACAGTGACGCATCATTGAGCGAGTTCACGTGAAAGCTTTAGGGAAGGGTTGGCTATCACATGATTAATGCTTACTCTTAACGTTATCTGTAAAAAAAAGCCAGTCACAGACTTGGTCTTAATAACATGTAAAACAGCTTTTACCCTGCTCATTTTTCACAGAATTTAAAAATCAGGAAACCAGTAAACGCTAGCTCAGTCAGTGTTCTGAAGAGTCCAGTTCAAAGGTCAAATGACGTCACTAGAGTGCAATCCCGATGCGTTCAGATGGAACCCCTAAATTACCTTAGTCGAAACTCTGGCTCATTGATAGGCAGTCACACTGTTAAACCCAAGCGACATACCATATACATTATATCTGTTAGGTCGCTAATAGGTTCGTAAAATTAGTCCGAAATGATGTGTTCTTTACTTTCTTTATTTCCGTTTGTTTGTTTGTTTGCTAGGGTTAACGATCAGGGTAGAAGGGTAGGCTTCAGAGACAACAAGATTATTTCCTTTGATTCCAGCCAGAATTTTACTATTTTACTAGTCCGTATAACAGTAGCGTTCCAATTTGTTCTATTTTATTGTTTGCCTTACATTAGAATTATTTGTTTCATCATTCCCTATTTTCATTATTAATTTTACAAATACAACAAATGCACCTGAAAAAGGTGTTTGACGTTACTGTATTTTGTCATTTTTCAAAAGATCTCAGCCTTAAATGTTCCTTTGCTAAAATGTGTAATGTCTTCATATCTTTCCATGTACTGTAGAATCATTCATTTTCATGAGGGGAACTTATTTCCGTCGATTTCGTGGAAGGCTCTATCAACGAAAATTAATCACCACGAAAATGCCTATTGAAAAGACCTCGTGCGAACTGGAACAATACTTTCTGAATATATAATTATTTCAAGGAAATTGACTTCATTTCAGATTCCACAAAAAATTATGTCAACAAGAATTAATGATTTTACAAAACTGTTAACCCCGAGAACGTTCTTTTTAATTTCGAAACACTGTTTTTCACATTACTCGTTACTCTAGGGAGTGATAATAATTTAAAAAAAAATCAATGTTCTGATAAGATTTACTACAAAAATTTAGATTCATTATCAAAGTATTAGTAACTCAGGTTCCTAAGTCGGTCCAGCTTTGTAATGGAAGGAGTAGTTCGTCCTTCGCCATCGTCATCTGCAAATGAGAATATTTCTTAAAAGGGCCATCGCTTTTCGTCTAATCGTATATAAATAGACCATATACCCTAACCCTCATATGTCATTTAAAGATATACAAGAACTGGTCAAACTAATATGGTACATTTAGGTTGACCCTGACACTTAAGGTACTAGGGCTGTTCCATCATTGATTGTATACTTAATGAATATTTCATTGAGTGTGTCGTCACATATATGCGATATTTTTAATCTTATATTAGATAAGGAGTTTTTTCCGGATCAATGGACGGAAGGAAATATTGTACCGTTACACAAAAAGGGATCAGTTAATGATGTTAATAACTACAGGGGTATTACTTTATTAAGCTGTTTTTCGAAATTATTTACTACCATAATAAATAAGCGTGTAGAAAAACATTGTGAAGACAATACTGTTATATCGGATGCGAAGTTTGGATTCCGAGAAGGACTATCAACTGTGGATGCAATTTTTATTCTTATGTCAATCATTCAAAAAAATTTAAATGAAAATAAAAGATTATATGTTATCTTCGTAGATATGTATAAGTGTTTTGACACTATTTATAGAAATGCCTTATGGTTAAAGATGTATAAGTGTGGCACTGGTGGAAAAATACTTAGGATTGTGAAAAACATGTACCAGAATGCTAAATCTTGTATAAGAAGTTGTTCCTCTTATTCCGATTTTTTTTTCAATATGCTGTTGGCTTGAGACAAAGGGAGATAATTTCGCCATTATTTTTTTTTTCAATTTTCATTGAGGACTGTAGAATTATTTCTACAAAACGACATAAATTGTGGTATTGGGAAAACGATATTGTTTTAATTTTACTTCTTTTTGCATATGATATGGTCATTCTTGGTAAATCACCCGAGGAAATACAAAGCTACCTTGATCTTTTATATGAATATTGCAGTAATTGGGGTTTAAAGGTCAATACGTCAAAGACTAAAAGAATGGTAAGAATGGTAAAAAAGAGGCCCTTTACACCGACAAGAAGTATGGAATTTTAATGGTCACCCTATTGAAACAGTTAGTGATTTTAATTACCCCTGTACTTTATTTCATTATACGGGAAATTTTATTCTTTACCAAGAGCACCTTGCTGCTAAAGCGCTTAAATCAATAAATGTTTCACTACATAAACGTAAAATATTTGATATCAAACCAACAATTTATTGCCAATTATTCGATGCATTTTTAGGTTCAATACTAGTTATTATTGCGAAACATGGGGGTATACCAAGTCTAAAGACATTTTTTTTTTTTAAAAAAAGACTGCTAAATGTTAAACTGAATACTTGTTCAGTCTACTATAGTCTATGGAGAATTAGGTAGGTACCCTTTGTATGTAAATAGATTTGTTAGAATTATTAAGTACTGGTTTAAAGTCGCCAATTCTGAAAATATTATAATTAGACTATACATGTAATGTCTGTGAAAACGCTATAAGTGATACTAATCGTGTGATGAAGAATCGGGTTTCTAGTGTTAAACAGCCTTTACACGATTACGGATATTTTATTGAATTTCACAATTTAAATATCAATTCCTTTATCCTTAATTTTAAACAATCAGTAATGGATCATTTTAAAATGGAATGGTTTCGATCGTTAGAAAACAGTTCATTACTAGACGTTTATAGAGTATTTAAACCATCCTTAGAATATGAAGAATACTTAGATATATTGCCTAGATCACTTAGATCATACTTATCAAAACATCGTTCATTAGTTCTCCCTTTACGCATTCAAACAGGTAGATAAAAAGGCCCCAAATTCCGCGTGAAGAACGGCATTGTATTTGTTGCAATCAAGTTGATGTCGAGGACGAGTTTCATTTTGTTTGTGTATGTACCACTTTTTCGGATATTAGAAAAAAATACTTTAAGAAATATTATATTACAAAACCATCTGTGATTTAACACTGTAATTTGTTGCAATAAAATAATAAGCATATATTGTTAAACTTAACAAGATATATTAAAGAAGCTATGATTCTTAGAAATTCAATAATAAATAATATATTTTAGTTCATCCTCCTTTAAAGGAACATTGCTTGAAAAAATGTTTTTTTAAAAAAAAATTTAATTTTATTAATAAAGATAAATCTACATTCCTAGATTAAAAGTATTTATTTTGTTTGAAAAATTTGTTGTTACTTAACGTTTGTATTACTATGTATTCATGACAATTGTATATTCAAATTTGTATGTATGTAGACAATATACAATGTACACGTCTTAATAAAATGTCTGTTCTGCTCTGTTCTTTCTATTGGTCATAATCAACAACTATACCAATTTTAATTAAAGGAATTTAAAATAATTTATGTATTTAATTATTTGCAATATTATTTAATTAAAGGTCAATTTGAAACAAACTCACCGACATGCCCAAAGCCATATGCACACCTCTTCTTAAAAATAACGGCTTAACTGTAATTCAAGTGTCATTCCTTAATGAATTTAAAAAAAAAAACGATGGCGACACGCTGCATTGGCGTGTTAGACATTTTTCTTGATCGCCGTTATTTTTGGAGTTACGGGACAAAACAGTAGCTGCAAACTGACTCAAAGTTTTAACAAGATGTTAAGGTCTTTGGTCATGAGAATATTGCTCTGAATCGATTCAGTAACTTTAAACGTACGTCAGACAAGTTAATATGATTATCAGAATAGAAGGAAGTCGGGATACACCGATCACGCTATTGACGTCACTCTCCAGGGACACGTGCATGCGTAGAGAGAGAGAGAGGACGTGCTTATCGCAGCATTAACCTCTCCAACTCTTGCTCTTAATCAGATTGTGCTACTTTTTCGGGTGCAACGTCCTTAATCCAATTCTAGCTTTCTGAAGCAGCATAATGAAAATGTCACTCCCTGGCATAACCTTGTGACATAACAATTTCAATCACAAAAGTGGCACTTTCTCAGAATATTTGATCTTTTGAATTTTTAGTTGACATTCATAATCCAGTTCAGCATTTTCTTCTGCATGACAAAGGTGCAGGTTTTTTTAATGTATTGTGAATGTTATCATGTAAAATTTCTGGTCGGTTCAGTTGTTCCTAAAATTGTATTTTTTCTTTACTACAAATCGCATGCATGAAGCAGGTTTAAAGCAAAAAGAACTTTAACAAATTTCTGACGTCTTGGTGTATCATTTTCAACATTGATGTATTACTATGAGTGTTGTGAGGTAAATAAACTCCATCATTTTCATAGGCGAAAAAACAACAACAAAAAATAACAACAAAAAAACAAAAACATATCTGTACATGGCACAGTATTTGATATACTTAACCACAGTAATTAAGTCAGAATATGTGAAGCAGGCGGCATTTGTCACTTTTTGTCTATGCTTTACAGTGACTAGGGAAGACTGTTTTATAGTTTGACATTCGCTGCTTTTGTTTCTTCACAAATGACAAAAAGGCATTAGTTACATGTATTCTTAAGTGATTTCTCTGAAAAGTTTAATGTGATTTTTTTTTCTGTCTAAATGTGAAAATTGCACCGCGTCCCGTCATTCAAAGTCATTGTTCACGTTTCAAGACAAAACCCTCGTTATTTGGAAAGAAATGATAAATGATTAAAGATTTAACTACAAAACGCATATATGTTTATTTACAAGTTACTCATGAATGTTTTTCAACATGCATCTAAGTGATGAAACTTTAATAAAAAAATTTATTTATTACACTTCTATCTACAAAAGTTTAGTAGAACTGTCAAGTACAGGGACTGACCAAGGACGGCATGTTTGTTTGTGTAATGTTATTTTTCTTTATTTTTATTAATTCATCAGGTTTTTATATCTTACTTATTTATAAATTTAATATGCTTGAAAATGAATATTAGCACATGACATTTTCCTCCCGTCCAATCAGGTGCTGGTATTTGTTTATAGTCACCGTGGACTATAACGCATAGTCCAACACTTTTGTAAAAAATCAATAATTGTGGACTATACAACCACATAACTCACACTTTTGTGACGTTTTGTCGCTAGTGGAAGGAAAAAGCCATGTCCTAAATAGCTTAGCTCATAGTTGCCTCCGCCCTCGTGATTATATCGTGAAGTTAAATACAACTATGAACTAACCTATACTTATTAACTGCAATTTTGGCTGATGATAGAAAGAATAAATTATTTCATAAGATAAAACTGAAAACCATTTATTGCTGAGACAGGTGGGCATGACAAAAATGGAATTGTTCAAACATTTTGTTAGTCACCAAAGGAAAGAGTCATAAACTGTAAAATGTGTTCACATAGGTAAGATTAGACAATCTGACATAGGTGAGAGCAGACAACCTTTGTGATAAAGGTCAATAGACTTCGAGTATCAAACATGAATCGAATATGGGGTAAAAGCAAGACTGAAAGTGTCGACGAGGTTAGGGGTAAAAATATTAAGAAACCGACAAGATCTCAGCCTGTCATGATACAATAAATACGCATGTATAACAGTATTTGATGGTGAACTCGTATCAGCAAAGTCAGTTTCTTCCTCATGATAATAGGATCCCAAAATTCCATTTAGCTATTTACAAGACGGTGTTTGAATAAATCTTAAGTAGCAAGAATCACGAGACAATCACACCGTCCCCGGTGGCCGAGCGATTAGGGCATAATATACACTATATTTACCTTATGGAAGCTGAAGTTTTCCTTTAAAAAATGATTTATAGCACGTTAAAGACGGCATGTGTCGTTTGTGTTTTGAAAAAGTCTGTCAGTCCGTGATTGGTCAGTCAGGTTAAATCTCCGAGACAAAAAATCAAAGCACCGAACAAGCTAAAATAACACTTAGATAAACTACAGGTATATGTATGTTGAAACAACAAAACCAACTACTAGAAAATGCCTACTTTGTGAGTATTTCTAACCCTATGACAAAAGATAATAGAATTCAAATATTGATTTCACTCCAGCTTTTTAATTTATTTCATTTACACGGTCAACAGTGCCACTTATCTCTCCTGCAATTATCTCCCTTGTTACAGCCGATTTTAAGTACCTCATTATACTCGTACAGTCGTGTGTGATTGTGTCTCGTGATATCCCCCTTGCAGGTAAGTATTGTAGTATTTAGCAAATACCTACGATTGGAACACGTTCAGATTCACAGTTCAACATCATAACCCACCGTGTCTGTGATAGAAAGCAGGCTTCAGAACAGCTTCATCACGGCGGCCTGTTGGAAGAACAATACCAGACCAGGGCTCATCGTGCACGTTCTGTTGAACAAGTGTCTGGATATATTCTCCGATCATTTTATTAGTTGATGTTTTAAGTTTGAACAGCAATTACGTAATATTAATGTGTTT
Organism: Solen grandis; assembly: GCA_021229015.1. Classification (NCBI taxonomy): domain Eukaryota; kingdom Metazoa; phylum Mollusca; class Bivalvia; order Adapedonta; family Solenidae; genus Solen; species Solen grandis. Next base: position 32,500 of record JAIFHC010000714.1, on the reverse strand, counting down.
CTTACATGCGTTAATTTTATGTCCAATTAAGATTCCAAAAGTAAGGAACTACCAATTACTGGAATGCATGAATAATAAATAATGTAGGAAATACTTAAGATTTCACTGAAATCAGGACAGTAATGTCACATGCTAAGACCGCATCATTACAGGACAGTAATGTCACATGCTAAGACCGCATCATTACTAAGGCAAATTTACTCGACGGGGGATAGACTTGGTATGGAGCACAGCAATATGACCAAAAAATCTTTTTTCATGTATGATGGCATACGGTACATTTATATATCTTGGTATTGTATTTACTACTGGTGGCTCTTAATATATCATCCGGACAGGTTTTGAAAGCTTTTTTTTAAACTAACAAATACTTTCCTAAGTTTACATTTGCTTAAGTTAAACATAGTTTAGAGTTATTTGATAAACTGGTCACACCCATTATAACTTATGCCAGTCAAATATGGAGATTCGCACGTGCAAGCACTATTGAGGTATTACGTTTACGATACTGTGAAGAAATAAGTGTTAATGTACTTCACAAAATGATTTTATGGGGTGATTTTGGTAGAGAGTCTTGTATGACTGATATGTATCATAACATCATAATACAGTGGGATAAAGTTCTTAGTATTTATAATATGATGTTAAGGGATATGGAAATTCATAGCAATGTTGTTTACTGGGCATCTATATTGAAACATTTATTGTGTTCCCTAGGATTTTATGATGCCTGGTTGTCTCAAAGTATAGATTGATAATTATGATTTTTTTATGTTTAGAAAGACAGAGATTGAATGATCAGTTTATTTAAAATGATATAGCCGATTGCAAAATTCAATTAGTGCTTGTTTTATGTTGATGTAGCAAATTTTGGTTTTAAGTCTTGACTCAATGTATTCAATTCATCAAATGTTTGTAAATCCTTTACAAGATTTAGAGTATCATCACATAGACTGATGATAGAAGCTGGCAGGTTGAATGAACCTATTCGTTTCATTGTGTTTAAGAATGTCTAATTTGCATACAGGGGGTATTCTATAAATATTTATATAAAGGTCCCGATGTATCCAAAAACAATAAATATGCATAGTGTATCAAAAATAAAGTAAACGTTTGATATTATAAAAGAACTATAACTTAGTTAGCTGACTGTTCATTGCAAATACAGTACAATCCGGCGAAAACAAGAGGTTAATAAGCAGATGACTGCTGTAGAAGGTTTTTGTATATTTATGTCCTGCATGTATTGAAAAACACATTATTCAAATATGCCTATGTCTTACTTAGCGAGTATATATATGTGAACACAGCCAATTCAAAAAACAACAAATTATGGAGACAGAAAAGCTATGTCAGCTAACACACACACACACTGCGGGTTAGTAAGTTACATGGATAGTGTATAAAACAAAGACATTAAAGTGAAAGGGTGTCAACTAAAGGTAAAACTATTACAAAAATCAAAGTTTTAAAGCCACGATAACGCCGGCAACATACGTTTACCTTCTCCATAACAGTTTTGAAAAATAGAAATTAAAAAAAAAAATCCAGTTTAGGGATTCGAATTTAGGGCCCCTAGACCAACGCTTAACCAGCTGCGCCACACAGGCTGTAACTGTTTCAAGAATTAAAGAGCTTAGTTCTACATTGCGATTAAGGACTGAGTTCATTTAAGTTTTCTAGAAGGTTTTTTTAGCGAGACATCATTCTTTGATAGACTCACAAAAGTTTACTTTTTCAATAATCATGTAGAAAGATATCCACCTTGAAACCCCCATTTTAAGATGGAATATCCTAAAATTATTTATGCTAACCAATGAAACTGGTGTGTTCCGCTGTCTCTGGTTGTTAACAGATATAAACCAAGAATTAAGTGGTTCAGGGATTAGGTCAAAATCAAATTCATACGGCTAACACCAAAATATACTTGCCGATCATTAAAGCAAAAATATGAACGACCTAGAACAAAATATTACCAACTATAATAAGTGAATCCGTTCTCAGACCAGATTCGATTCCTGTGCTAGGTCACTAACTGAAATATCACGGACAACAACAAAGACGAATTCATATGATAATCCATTATGGTAATAATTAATCCGGTTTTCAAAGAATAATAAACTAACTTATATGTCGGATACTGTTAAAGTTAATCTGCAGATCGCTAAAACGCCCATTCTTTAAATGAAACACATTTCAAATTTATAACACTTAGACTAATTACTAATGAAGCTATTATTTCCAGGACCCATGTGTGTTATTCTATATTAACTTGAAATCAACTTAACTCTTTTTGAAGACGATCTGAGCTTAATACAAGTAGTGGGCTTAATATTGATGAATTAATATATTTTATGTTTAATTTTGGCTGTTGGAGTTAAATGCAATTGAAAACTTGAACACGCAAGTCTTGGCTGGTAACATCTGCAGACAGTGAATGTCAAAAGGAGCAGTCATGAAGTCTCTATATTTTCATAAAACGTGGACAAATATTTGAACTGCCCTCAGGGGAGTGTAAATCTGATATTTTGCTAACAAAATGGGTTCGGTTCTTGGTGCTGAATACGTCTGCGTTCACCATCAAAGTTTATTCTTCTTGCCGTTCTGTTTTATTACCATCCAGAAAATGAGTTTTGACATATTCATCACAGGTCATGGGAGGGGGGCATTATTGTATAGTTTTCACCGCCATTATAGCCCATCCGCCAGGGTGCATTGATTGATGAAAAGGAGTCTCCACACTGCATATAACTGAAATACATTATCCGGGAAAATAATCATGTTTCTTATGTGCTATCACAATTTAAAGGCGGAAATTAGTTTCAATACATTTATAGTTTCTCAATAAACATAAATAAACTAAACGTGTATGATCTCTTTTATACAAATCTTCATTTTGAACATTCCATTACGCGCATTTGGGATTTGTTCATTCGGTAAATGTCAGGTAATTTAACTATTAATGTGTATCGTATAGAAATCGCAGATCTTCACCAATCCGGGGAATCATTGCTCCTCCCGGCTATGAATGGTAGTACTGTGGCAATGTCAGTGTATTGCGTCAATTGAAGTTTAATTATGTCGGAGGTTTTGATTTTAAATTACATTTAAAATTCTATCGAGTTATTGAAACTGAATCTGCATTTCGCGTATTACTTGTGATATTTTTGGAGAGCATTGTAAAAAAAACATAGTCGGTCTTACTGCTAGAGAGCCGGATCAGGAACCTGGTTGTCACTGTTTTCTGTGCGGCCATGATCTCCACGATTCATCAAATAATATTACATCTGGTGTAAGTTGTCTGTAGATCTTTTCTGTATCGGTGTTTCTTCCAGAAACAATGGCCATATTGTTAAAAACGATGCTAAACCGATCTTATATCGACATTTTGACATTAATGTAAGAGGCCTAATTTATATTGGCAATATCCCTAAATACATTCTTTTAAGTACTTAGGCAGGCAGGGACAGAGAGTAGCGTAAGGCCATAAATGAATAATAAAATATATTGGTACATTTGATTACACTAGAAATTAAGCTGTTTGATAACCAGCTTTATCGAGTTCCATCCATTAATTTCAGACTTGCGTTTTAAATTCATTCAATGTCTTGATGAACGATAATGTCCGGGACATTGTCATTTATTTGAAATAGATTTTTCTGCCGTTTCAGTAAAGGATTTTGGCACGCTTTATGCCAGTAAAACTGGTTTATGGTTAATGTATGGAATTGGGAAGAAGGACGCATGAATTTAGCAGGATAGTAAAACATTACTTAATATACTTGTATGTGTTTCATCATGTTGCATCCATTATAATGCTAAAAGATACAATCGTGATTCATCAGACCACGTGACCTAACTATTGTACCGAAGACATGGGAGCTGGGATGTTTTGAGTATGACCCGACGCAAAACATCGAAGTATTTAAAAATGTCCAGTTATATTTAATGAATTGATAATGTAATTAATTAATGAATGAATCTTGTCGTTTTACTGTGGTTTGATTTGGAGTTTGTTTACCGATGTCACGAGAGTAAGTCAATCATAAAGCGAGGTCAAGCTGCTGTCCCGAATGTCACCTATGTAACGCAAGCCAGCTAGAATGCTTCATCGCGTGAAAACCTCGTGACTTCATCGTGGATGGATAAATGAATAGATCGGTGAATGAATAAATATTTTAGATTTAATCGAATGTTTATTTCATCGTAGATAATATATAATAAACCCATACATATAGAAGATTAATCTTTATCCAGAGAAATTGAATTTTCAGTTCATAACACAAATATCCGCAAGTTGCAGGTCCAGAACCCGACAAGCCAGGCTAGACAAGACACATACGATAAGAGCCTACCGTTGTTTCGAGAGGAAAGTATATTGAATCGATCAAACGGAGTAATATCAAAACGAAGAAAACCTAAAACATATTTATGAAGCAAATCATGCAATCTTTATTCAATGAATTCAGTTCAGCGGAAGGACAAATGTAAACAGAATCCGGAAATTATTTTGTCAAATAAAATGAAATTGTCCTGGTTAGCAAAACATAAAGTACATATAAGTGTATTGTAACAGACGGCTTTAGATGCCAGTGTTGTACTTATAGTAAACGGTTTCACCGCAGTGGAGTTTCATAAGTCGATCATTTAATAGAAAATATTGAGGTTCATTGATTTCTGGAAGTTTTGAACAAGCTGGTATACCACCAACAATACTAACCATTAGGTGGTGCTTGAATTCTTAAATAAGGTAGAAAAGCATGTCACCAATCATCCATGTACATGACTGTGTTGATATAAACAATTAATATCTATTATTTTGGAAATTAAGGATTTGGGGTATTTTTATCAGAGTAACTAGAATGAATATTATTTTATAGTATGGAAGGCAGGTTCTGAGCCGGGTATGATGAAACAGTAAAGGATTGATATTCATTTAAGTGACTTTCAGCTTACAACGGGGACATTTATCAGTTCGCATGAGACCACCTATGGTTTCTTGCAAGGAATATATTGAAAAAGAAAATGTATTAGTAATTCTGTAATTCGGCATCAAAATATAATTTGAAAAGTCCATAATGTTTGCGCACATAGGAGTGGTTGCTCAAACCCTAGTGGATTCAGGAATTTATTATAAAATATTTACACTTACTGATTAAAAAGACATGTAAGTCTACAAAAATATCCATTTCATCATGCAAAAAAAAAAAAAAAAAATGATTTTGACACAGAAAAGTTGCTAATTTCGAAATGTAATATGCGTGCATAATATAAAACGAAAAGTATTATCAATACAACTTTGTATGGCGTGAGAAGATTTTCAGTTGATATCCAGCCAGCAAGTCACACATGTCAGTCATATACCCACACAGGTGCTCAACGCCAACACTCTACACACGCATACTTACCTACAAATATAAAAATACATTAACACACAAAAACACGCACTTCCTACAGTGTATGAAAACAAATTATTTTCAACATTCATGTTTATGTGACGTCAGACGTCATTAACATGTTGTTCGTGGGAAAAAATGATATGTTGAAAAGATTCGATAAGGTGTCGAAGTTCCAGGTGTTGCCATTCGGAGCGCTTTTCGGTTTTGCCAGCCAAACATCAAATTTACATCACGTTTTCATCCAGACGCCATCGTTCCCAGAGGTGTGATACTATTTACGTTCGAGTATTGAAATACTTTCTTATGATTGCTCCCATTTAATGTTTCCTGTTTTGTTGTTGTTGTTATTGTTATTGTGAAACTTTATTGAGTAAATGTCGTGTAGCACATCTCCACCCACTATCCTTTACCTGTAATTTAAGTCAAACAAAACTGAAAAAGTAACTTTGATAACTCAGAATTCAGCTTGTTTTTTGTTGTTTTTCTTGATGAAATATATATCACTTATAACTCATACTACATAAAATACTGTTCAAATTTGGAATACAATGTGCAAAATATATACGTATTACAAAATGTAAAACTTGTCCTGAGTCACACCATCCCCGGGGTTTGATCCTTGCGACATGCTACTGTTGTAAGTTATAGTACAGGTCTGCCTGCCTTGTGATTTGCGCCAAGTGCAAAGTAACTTATCGTACTCGTGGTGTCAGATATGATACGAGAACATTTACATGATGTAGTCAGAACATTTAATGAGTTCATCGAACGCAATAAAGGTTGAGATAGTAATGGTATTGTACAACGTGTTGATGCTTCCATCTTAAATGATTCTTTGATGGCATTACATGGCTCAAGATTCGGCATAAAGAGGATTGGATTTTTATACGACCATGTGTTAGTTACCTTCCTCTTGAGGAACTTCACGCTACTGATGTAAACACATTTTATTTTATAAACATTACATTAAAACATTTAGCAATATCGGAATAAAGGACTAGTTATCATCAGTGATGACCTTAATATCCGCAGAGGAAATACTGGTGAATTTATTTCAGGGGTGAATGGCATTATTCCTCACAATGTAGTTGACTCTCATCTGACTTGTTATCCAGATCATTTCATCCAATTTCATACTGCTAGCAATATATGTATGACAAATGGTCCTAGTTTAAAATGCTATGGGTTTACTTCAGTATCAGATAAAGGTTGCTTGGTTGTAGATTACTCATTAAAGTCCGGAGTATTTACACCAGTTTGCTGAGTTTAATGTTACCCATGTGTCTGATGCTTTAATAAGTACAGTATTAGAATTAGGGATGTTCCAGGTCATTAAATAATATGATATGGTATTGTTATTTTTACTGCAGCACATTGTTCAGTCCCATTGTGGCCCTAATGTTGATAGATCTAGAAATAATTTCCATGAGGTAATACATGTAACACTTTTCTGTTTGTAAATTCTGTTATTAACTCAATTGATTTAGGTATGCGAACACAGACAGACATTTGGTATTGCAGTTCTTGATTTGATATGGTCAATACAATGTACCAAGGTTTACAGTTATTGTTCCTACAAGTATACTGATAATCAAAATAATGTTTCAACCTTAATGTAATCTTAGTGATAGAGTCAGGGATGAGAATTACGTGACCTTTGTTTGGATAAGTAGTGAAATAAAATGGCGACAGAGCGCTTTTTCCCCTCAAAATCGCGTCATTTGCCTCTTTAACGTACTGTTTTAGATTTAATAGAGAGCCTATGTTCTAGAGTACCTTTCTCTGGGCAGGTAAGTACCATTTTCATTGCATCAATTCTTGTAGTTTTATTAAACACCCTGCAGCAAAGTTGCGAATCGACATACTTTTTTCATATGAGTCTGAAGGCGAGATATTGTGTTTTACCTCCTTAAATTCCACATTTAGGTTTTTTTAATCCGTAAGTGCATGTTAGCATCAGTTTTATGTAGTATTGTAACAGTTCTGAAATGTGTATTTAAGTTATTGTTGCAACAGAGAGCCAAAATAAACTAGATTTGCATACTGCAAATGCAACGGTTTCGTGATGATCAACAGTTTCAAACCTGATCAGCCATGTTAAAATACCAGAAAAACAACAAAATGCAAAATGCTTTATATATCTTTGTTTTTTTTCATTGGTGAATTCAGCTGTGACCAAGACTTAAAGGCATCTCGAAAGGAATGTGATGTCCCACTGAGCCAGGCCCCCATCTGCTGTGATCAGACCTGCTAATTGCTGGTCATCACTGCAGGGAGTCTTTAGCCAATATAGTACCTATATGTTACGGTAAAACCTCTGATGGGTTGATGCATAACTAAATTACCTGCTACAATGGAAATGAGATAGTAGGCTAGTTTTACACAAAGCAATAAACATTTAATGAATGATAGTGATAATATGTGGGTTGTTTAGTTTATGATCCCTTACATATTCTTTATTACATTTATTACTTGGAGAAATTTTGTAACTGCATGATTATAGGATCATACGTTTATGCATTTATTTCCGAATTAAAGTTCTGATATTGAAAATATAGAGATACGCATTTTTGTAGTTAATTAAAATGAGCCTGAAGGACATAATTCTGACAATGAATGATCTTTTTGTTTAGTATTTGCTTTTGCTAGAAACGTTTCGTTACATTTTATTCAACAGAATTTATCTGATTGAATAAACAAGTGTCACGATGCCACTTGCGATGAAGTGGAAGACTTAATTTTTGGGGTTAGATGCAACCAGAACTGATACAGTGTAGTTTACAATAATATTTAATAAACAAAAAAAAACAAGTTGACAAGATATTTATATGCTGATTACACAATGATCTTTCAAACATAAGCAGGTCTTTAATAAGTAACAAATGTTAGTCTTCTGGTTCACTAATGTTTACAGTCTTCTGTTGGGTGCACAGTTTATAAATCTTCTCTTTATCCCACCGTTATCATTGACCTGGCTGCCCTCCTTCTAGGCCTTCTGCCTCCGGTCCCCTGGATCTTTTTGTTCTTCCTTCCCATAACTTTCCTTTCATCCTTCGTCCCTTAGTCTCTCAAACATCGATGTGTTTAGACTTTCCCTCGATTATAACAACCACTCCCACGGGCCTCAATATTGTTCTCTCCTTACAGGCTCATACCCAACTGACTCTCGCCCCTCTCTCAAGACGCTTTCTCCCAACACCTCCAACCAATCAAACTTCCCCAATTTGACCCTGTCCATAAAAATTAGCGCCAAAACAAAATTAATATCTGTAATTAACCCCAAGAAAATTTTCCATACTGATCTCCAAAATATTCCCTATCAGGGTTGCACATGTCTGTCAGTGGCTTATCTTTTTTTTCTTTTTTTTTTTTTTTTTGTATAAATCTTTATTATCCCCGTAATTCGATGGAAGTAGGTCGGGGACCCATCCTACTTACCACCTTACAATTACAATAATTTACATGAAAAATATATATTTTTTGTTACAATTTCAATCATAATTACATATATCTTAAACTCTTGATCTCTGTACGGGATATAAAGGAACAGAAAGTGTTTATACATGATAAATATGATACAATAGTACATAATCAATAGTAGGTAGCCTTTATAAAAACAATAAATGGAGAATAAATTGTTCAAACATACAATCTTTTTCCAATATATAATCTATTCTTAATTTAATGATCTTGTGAAATTTGTTTTACAATTGCCCAATTTTGTTTTTCAGCATCACTTATTTTTGTTGATCTATAAATGGTCCATGATAATTTTAGACTTTCTTTCATACCATTTATAGAGGGGAATATTTTCTTTTTCTTGCACATAAAAATGTATTTTTTATATTCTAAAAACATAATATCATATTTATAATCTCGTCGGCAAGTCCCTAAAAGTATAATCCTTCTATTCATTGAAAAATTTAAAAATTTATTAATGGTTTTACTTTGTCACATTCATAAAAAAGGTGGATTAAAGTTTCCTCGTAACATTCACAAAATGTACATAATTTGGTATCAGCTATTTTCATTTTAAAAAGCAGTGAATTAGTAGGTAAAATTCTGTGTAAAATTCTAATTTGCAAAAAAATTTTTTTAAAAATTTGTTTCCATCAATTTTGGTTAAAATTGGCTCTAAATAGCAGTTTAAACATGGATTATGAACATTCAAAAGGATATCTTTTTTCTCCTCTATGTTTAATTTAATCATAAACCTTTTCACCACATTTTTTAGACCAAAATATTGTAAGTAATTAACAGTCTTCCCTGTAATAGTTTCTAAATCAGATATAGTAACAAATTCACCATTCTTGTTCAAGATGTCTTTCACAAATCGAATCCCTTTTTCATAGAATACAGATATATATATATACTTTGAATTAATCAGAAATTTTTCATTGTAAAACAGTGGTAAATTAAGCAATTGTTCATAGTTTACAAAAGAAAATTTATCAATATATGAACTATATGCTTTCAATACATCTATCCAAAAGTTGTTTTTAATTTCTTTGATTAATTTTTCACAAAAAAGTTTACCAGTATTAAACAATTTACCACAGTCAAATAAACATTCAGCAAGTTTATAACATTTTCCCTCGCTATGACAAATAATATTTTTCAACCATTTTAATTTCATACTTCTTTCATAGCTTTGTATGTCTATCATTCTAAGACCACCTTCGTTATAATCTTTAATGAAAACTGTATTTTTTATTTTTGCTTTACCATCCCATACAAATCTGTTTAAAATGTCACTATGAGTTTTTATAAATGATTTTGCAGGAGATGGTCGACTTACGAATAGATTTGTTAATAACGGTAAAAGTAATGATTTAACAACAGTTATTCTTCCAAGAGGTGTTAATTTTCTTCTTTTCCAATATGAAATGATGTTTTTTATTTTTTCTTCTTGTTTTTGAAAATTTAGATTTACCATTTTGCTAAGATCCACATCAAAATGTATTCCAAGTAATTTAAATTGTATTTCCCCCCCATGATAGTTTCCATCTTGTTTTAATTGAACTAGTGCTGTATTTTTTTGAACCAATCCAAATAACTTTAGTCTTGTCAAAATTGACATTTAGACCGGATATTGCTGAAAAATATTCTAAAACTTCTAAAACAGATTTCAGAGATTGTTCAGAACCGTCAAGAAACAGAGATGTATCATCGGCAAATTGTGATAAAATGTATTCTTCACCTTTTATTTTTATTCCCTTTATATTTTTAGAATTTTTTATTTTTATAGCTAGAATTTCTGCACACAGGATAAAGATATAAGAAGATATTGGGTCCCCCTGTCTACAGCCCCTACATATAGTAAAGAAATCTGATAAAAATCCATTTATCTGTACACATACCTCTGTATTATATAAAAATATACGAATCCATTTTTTTAACATGTCTCCAAAATTAAAAAAGTTTAATGTTTTTTCTATGAAATTAAAAGACAATGAATCGAAAGCTTTCTCAAAATCAATAAGCATCAATAATCCAGGTATTCTATGATCCTCACAATATTTCATTATATCATATACCAATCTTGTAAAAATAAAAACGCTTTAATCACAAAATGTCCAATCTTGTTCCAAAAGATTTTGTAAAAATCACTTGTAAATCCATCACAACCCGGGCTCTTATCATTTTTCATGTTTTTTAATGTATAACTTAATTCTGAATAACTTAAAAGACCTTGCATATCATTTATATGATCCTTATTCAATTTTGTTATATTACAATTACTCAGTTCTTTTTCTAAGTCAAAATTTTGACTGGTATTTCTTGAACTAAATAAAGATTGATAAAAAAGTGAAGTTTCTTTCAGAATTTCTTGCTGATCAAAAATTCTTGAGCCATCTTCTTTTTCAATAAAGGGCATGGATTTATTTGTGATATGTTGTTTTTCTAAATTACAAAAGTATTTTGTCGCTTTTTCACCATTGTCAGTGGCTTATCTAGTTAAATGCTGGTCTGGACCCTCTGCTTCATAGGCTCATGGGCTAAACTGGTTTTTAAAATGATGAGTCTAGAGTGATCAGCAATCCTTAAGGTGGTGAAGTATAAACCAACAAGAACATGTACTAATAATCACAACAATATTTTCTAAATCTATATACAACATTTTTACAACAAGTAATACATTTTCTGACATATAAACATGTGTTGAGGGAAGAAATGAGAGAATGAAAGTAATTAGTGATACATACCTTATTTCAAAAACTAATCTCCCTTTTTATGATATTTTTTACAACTACAATAAAATAAGAAAGAAAGAAAGAAAGAAAGAAAGAAAGAACAAAATAAACTAGAACCGCAAGCGGTATCTCGGTTTTCGCTTTTAACCTAATCAACTTGAACACTTTATTTCAACTCAGCCACAATTTTCAATATGAAACAGAACGCAAAGGTTTTTTGAAGACCTACTCTCATTTGCAGTTGTTGTTGTTTTATTTTGCAATATTAGAACATTCAAACTCTTCTAGCGCAAATATTTCCCATACCCTATACTTTGAAATCCATCACATTCTATGGTGCTGGCAACAAGGAACAAAATGCTGAAACTCGCATTTCAATCAGACTTTAACGTTTTGAGTTATAAGCAAAAGAGTGATTTTAAACAAAACGCCCTCTAGCAGCAAAATGAGAATCAAAATTGATAAAAAAAAAATTACAATTAGGTACCTAGAAATGCAGCAAATGGTTCAAACAAGTATATAAGTCGCACTAGTCGAACATTCTTTTTCTTATATATCACAATTTGAAGCATAAAAACTGATTAACAATTATTCCAAAAAAGGATTAAACTTTGGACTGCCGTAAAATGAACAAATCAAGTCCGATCTTCAAAAACTAAACATTATACAAAAGAATTATTTAGAACTAAAACTTTTGTTCATATACCCTCAATGAAATATTTTTAGTTTTGGAGTACTTTGGGGCCGAATAAAAACACAATTATCGTAATATGACCTTGACCTTTTCAATGTTTTTTTAACTTTTTAATTGTGAGGCCCTTTCAAACTTAACAAAACATAACGTGTGAAAACTACATGACAAATAAACAAAAAATAAAGTCAGGAGCGACAAAAAACATGTTTTTGGAATTTTAATTTTTCCGAAATATAAGTGAAGTTTGACCGTTTCTACAGGACAAACCACGCATTTCCTAAATTCGCCACCCCATATATTTTTTGTGTATACGTCTTTCAAATAGTATGCAGGAGACGGAATTTTCTTCTATCTGATCTCTAACAAAAACGGATAGGTTTTTCGTAGAACTACCCTCATTTGCACATTTTTTTTTTGTTTTTTTGTTGCGAGGTTCGAAAATTCAACCTTCCGTAGCTCAAAAGTTTTCAGCCACACGGACCCTCGATTCCTATCATATGTTATTAGGCTATCAACAGGGAACAGAATGAAAAAAAAACAAAAACGCATTCGAATCGGACTTCAACTTTATGAGTTATAAGCAAAAGAATGATTTCAAGAAAAGCGCCCCCTAGCGGCAAAATGAGAAAGGAATTGATAGAAAATTGATTAAAATTTTACAATAAATTACCTAGCACAGCAGCAAATAGTTAAATCAAGTATACTATTCGCACAAGTCAAACTTTTTATTCTTATATATCAGAATTTGAAGCATAAAACCTGATTTACAATTATTCCTAAAAAAAGGAAAATTATGTAAAAAACCGCATCTAAATCAGGTTTCAAATTTTTTAGTTATTAGCAAAACAGTGATTACATGCATTGCGCCCCCTTGTGGCTAAATCAGAAATAAAAGTTTGACCATTTAGGCACAAGTTCAGATATATATGACTCCATGCCCAAAATTACAAAGCTGTAGCTTTTCTCATCTGGCCGCTAGGCTGGCTACAAAAATGGGTGGAATTGGAAATATAATAAAAAAATCAACAGAAGAAGAACAATAGGTTTTTGCCCTTCAGAGGCGAACCCCTAATGAAAAATAAAAGAAAGAAAGAAAGAAAGAAAGAAAGAAAGAAAGAAAGAACAAGTAAAGTAGACAAAATAAATCAATAGAAAAGTAAGAAAAAAAGAAAAATTTACATTTGCTCAAATAAAAAAAGAATAATAGAGAACTATTAGGATCATTTCTGGTATTTGGTATGTTCACAACTTTTTTACAAACTGTGAATGATTATATACAACCCCATGTAGCAACATTATGCACTCTTGAACAATACCTGTGACAGACTGTGGCAGCCTGCCTTATCAAAAACAGATGCCCACGTAACGGCGGGACCCCGCGGGTGGGTGAATAAATGTGGTTGTCACTTTTATAAGGGTTTTGAAATGCCTTTAAGCATCCATATATTGGCAATGAGCCAATATGATCTAAGTGTGACACATTGAACGATTTGATTAATGATGATCATCACTGTGCGCTCAAAAATGTCTTCCAAACTGTCCCACTTTTTATACTAAACAGTTAAGTATCAGGTGGGACAGTTGGGAATCCTGCTTATTGCAACGAACCTGCTTATTAGTGTATAATTAAATGTTTTCGTCAAAATAATTTTAGTAAAGTTTATCAAAGTTTCTACTTCCGGTTTCCCGATTCGATGTTTTCAACGCCGGCATTCCATTATTTTAGCCACATTAATATAAAGAAGCATCAAATCGTAAGTTTAAATAGCTTACTTTATCATATTTCATTGATTTAATTCATTAATTCGATTTAAATGCTTTAATCACGGTCATTTAGTCTCTCGCATAAGCTGACACCCCTTTGACTATTCTTATTCGCCCTGGAAGATTCTATGTTTTGTCGGTTACGTGACTTGTAGAAAAGTATATAAGGCTGGTCCGCTCAGATTTACAGTTAGTCTGTTGTCAACTGTCATCAGGGTAAGATCTCAGATAGCACAAGTATATCGTTGTTGATTGTTAGGCTTTGGTATCTCGATGCAAGTTCTGTCTTCTGAGTAGTCACCTAGCGTTGTTAGGGGCGAAAAGATTCAGAACATTCTTGATACCAAGGGTTCCAATATATCCTGTAACTTGGGTTTGGGAGCTCATATAGCGACAATTTCGTTTGCTTGTCTGTCGGTATAGAGATTGTCATTTACGTAGGGTTTTATCATTCTAGGATATTTTCATTCATCAGCTATTAATATTAAGGTGGCCTGAGACATCATTTTAAGGTGGTTTTCATCTCTTTAATTTTGCATAGCCCAGGCAGGGTTAAGTGTAGGGTTTCATGACCGGATATTTTTTTATATTCATTTTAAACCATTCTTTGTTGATTATATTGTTTGATCCCCGTGCTTTTTGTGTCACCATAATCATTTTTATTGAATCATTGGTCTCTAATCATCGGCTAGATAAGCCTAAGGAAAATTAAGTATATGTACATATTTAGAAATAGTTAGCCACCATACACGTTACAGAATTATTATGAAACAATAGTTCTCAGTAGTATAAATGATTTACAATTTATTTGTTATCAAAAATTTTGGTAACGTAACAAGCCATTTGGTTAAACCTATATCAGCTTTCACACTATGCCTCAAAGTTCAGTAATGCACTAGAAGGAACTTTTGGTATGCTTAAACTTGTTTAAAAGGTGGATGTTCATACATACTTAGTTGTTTTGCTATCCAATTCAATAGTGAGTGTGTGGGAGGAATAATAATACATGTAGAATATAGAAACAATTCAACCTCTCTCTCTCTCTCTCTTACCCATGATTCTTTGAGCGCTTTTACACAGGTCATTCGGACCGGTGTTGACACATTGCTCTGATAGTTACATATACATTCATGACCTGTTACATCCCAGCTATTAGAGCCTGCATCTAATTATAGAACATAGGTAACCAGTGATGCTCATTCTGTCAAATTTTCTCTGTTTTTATTCTGGGACATGTATTTAAATTCTTTATAAATTCATCAATTCTTGACAGATTTTCAAAATTCTTTTTTTGTTGACGAGGTAAGACATTTTTTTTTCCAATGATAACAAAATATATCACACATTTAAACTTTAAAGACTTTAAAATCAATTCAAAGTATGACAAAACTTCAAACTGCCACCAAACAACCAAATCAATCCCGATCTGAAAAAACTAAAATTCTTCAAAAAGTACTCTTTAGAGGCTTTTGATTTTATACATATTCTTTTGATAAAATATTTTTAGATTTTGAGATATTTAAGGTCAAAGAAAAAATCAATAATCGCAATATGACCTTGACCTTTGCATTTTTTTGAAATTTTGAAACTGTGAAGTCCCTTGAAACAACAAACAATACAATCTGTGAAAATTTCATAAAGATTGATTCAAAAATAATGGCAGAATCATCAAAAAACTATTAAAAAAAAATGCCTATTCTCGAAAACAAAATTTCCTCCATATTTTAGTGCACTTTGACCGCTTATTGACAGCCGTTTTATGCATTTTCTGAAATTGCCACCCCATATATTTTGTGCGCAAAGATCTTCGGAATCAATTTAAAAAAAAAAACAGAATGAGCGTATCTAATCATTAACAAAAATGGGCATGTTTTTCGTGGACACACCCTAATTTGCCAGATTTTTTCAAAGATTCAAACATTCAACCTCTTCTAGCTCAAAAGTTTCAAAGATATGGATATTGCCACTCATCATATTTAATGGGACAGTTGACAGAGAACAGAATGCAAAAAAAAAAACTGCATACAAATAAAATGTCAAATGACAGAGTTATCAGCAATTATATGTTTTGATGCTAAGCGCCACCTAGTGGCAAAACTTAGTTCTAATGAAAAACAAACTTAATGATGCACAACTTCAGATACATGTGAGTATGCATGGAAATTTTCATATTTGTAGCATTTTTAATCATGCCGCAACAGCGGTCACAAAAAGTGCAAAGAATAATAATAATGGAAACAAAAAAAAAAAGCAAGAGAGAAAAAGAAACACAAGAAGAACAGAAGGTTTTCGCGGCTGTGTTGCAGTCCACGAAAACCTAATATATTTCCAGAAATGGTAGGGTAGGCTAGTTCAGTTTCTAGTATTAAATGCTTGCATATGCAAATATGTAGGTCCTTTTTGCATCAAAGAATGTTGAATTGTGTTTCAGGATCTTTGCTTATTGTACAGCGAAAACGAAGGTATATGATCCTGTGAAACAGAACTGTGTAAGTCCTGAAAGGAAGGCGCAACTAGGACTATGCCAAACATATTTACAAAGTGAGTGCATCACTTTGATGTCTTAAAGGAAATCGTAATACGTAATTAAACAAGAAATGTTTGTGAAACATATATGCCCCCCTCATATGCCATAATATGTATATAGCTATATTACATGCAAGGAGTTTGCCTTCATAATGTTGGCTTGTCACAAAACATTCTCAAACTTCAAAAATTTGAGTGAAAATATAATGTGCTAAAATGTGGAACTTAACATTTACTGAAATAAATGGGCTGGAGAAATATTTACACAAGTCCACAAAGGTTTAAGTGAAAGAACATTGTCAGTTATAAACAAACAACACATTAAGACTTAGTGCTCTAGGTTTATTATAAAAATTAACAAATCAGCCTTGCTAGCCATAAGCACAAACATCCACAATAATGAAAGAAAATGATACATCATCCTTCAAATATCTCAAACTTTAAAACAAAACAACATTACAACATAAATTATGTTATCTTGATCTAAGTAATAACAAGGCCAAGTCATCAAACATATATACAAATGCAACCTTGAAAATTGGGGAAAACATAACTTACCTGACTTAGTAATGACACCAAAATCATAGGGGTCATCTATTAATCATGAGCAACAACCACAAGAAGTTTGAGACTTAAAGGTCAAATAGAACTTAAGTTATCACTCGGACAAGGTCTGGTATTATACATACACAACATGTGACCTTGTGACCTTGACCTTTGAGGTAATGACACCAAAATCAATAGGGGTCATCTACTAATCATGAGCAACAACCACATGAAGTTTGAGACTTAAAGGTCAAATAGAACTTAAGTTATCACTCGGACAAGGTCTGGTCTACCGACAGCGACTGACCGACCTACGGACCGACCGACCGACATGAGCAAAGCAATATACCCCCTCTTCTTCGAAGGGGGCATAAAAGTCTTAACCATGAGATATACTAGAAAGTGATATTACCATTTTTGTGGGTTTCAAACAGTACCATATCTTGAAAATTTCTGCCTAAATGGAAGGAGATAATAAATAGCCTAATGAATTGTATATGAGAAAAAAATTATTCAACGGATTCAGCTAGTGGAGAAATCGAATAAGCATTTGCATTTTAACATTTTTCATCCTCTTTATGATACGACTAAATTTGCACATGGGATTTTTCATGAAGTACTTCAGATAGTTATAATAATAGATTGATGTTTCTTTCCGAACAGATACGTTTGACTTGCCGGACTTGGAGAAAGAAGTGCGAACACGAATCAACAAAACTGAATGCGGTCATGAGTGAGATGGGAAGGGCTAGATGCAATTTCTCAAATATGCTTCTAACAAAACGAATGGGGATTACAAACATTAATGTGTGGTCACTGTATGACTAGTCTACTTAAAATGCAAAGAACGTTTGATTTAATATATAATTCAAGTAAACATAAATGTCAAAGCATATTCTGTGTTATATTAGAAAATGATAGCATACACTAAATAGGTAAGTATCTTTTTTGAAATGTTGAAATAGTTTTAACAATAAAATGTATTAATTTCTCTAAGTCTTCTTGTGTTAACAGTTCCTCTTTGATTATGAACGAAAACCTATTGAATTTAACACGCGTGAATATGTTAAAACACGTAAGAGTCATCTTATTAAAAAGTTGCTTCCTTAAGCATAATGATAAATAATATCTGGTCCAGTATTTAACATGCGCTTTAAGATCAAAATGGCCACCTGAGCACATCAAAGAAAATAATATTAGATAAACAAAGATACGAAACTCTCAATACACTGTCCTTGGTATTGCTCAATACATTTTAAAAATTGATTATTTTTTTTTCACATAATTAAATTAAATAATTCTAACAGTCATGTCTGGCACACCTGTAAACGAATCCGATCAAATAAACAAAACTGTAACTAGAACACAGCTTTTACTCGTGAGTTTCAAATCTTGAAAGCGTTGTTCATTACAAACAAGTAAAATTAATATACATTTATAAATAATCAATTATTGAAGAGAGATGGTTGTACTGAACCTCGTTCATTATATAAAAAATTGTTTTCTGTGCTCAATATCCTTTAAATAAATAAAACATTATAATAGAAAGTTCGCCTTTCTGAGACTTATCACAAATGACTTAAAAGTAAACGCAAAAATAGAAGCACATGAAAAGATTCGGATGTAAAACAACAAGTGGAACTTGAACATGCTGAAAACATATATGCGTCTTCTATAAACAGCGAAATGGTTGCTAAAAAGAATAAGTCTAATAATTTCAGCTAGATGTTAATATTAGGAAACGCAAATTTAGCTTCATCAAAATTCGTTATGAGGTGGGAAAAAAGATGGAAATGAAATCAATTCTTGACGTAAACCAACTGGCCATCTGGATCTCATCTGAAGGCACTCCTAAATGTGTTATTTTTTGCACTTTCCTTTGAGTCTGGACAACCCAGAGGCAACTATGTAGGCATTCCCACAAACCACACATGGATTCTTTTAGCGTTATTAAAGTCCAGATGGTCCTTGTGATGAATTTTTTCACAAAATAATGCTTCCCACAAATGACGCACACCAGAGACCGCACCACGTGTGTTGTTCTAATATCCAAAGCAGAAACTTCTTTTTGTCTCACCGGGCGGTTTGCAGTTATGAGATTACAATGGTTTTGAAAATTTTGAATTTTGACAGCGCAATATATTGAACGGTTATTTTTTCATTTGTAAAACAATCATGAATTTGGTGATTACTTAATTTACTGAGCCATACATCAGTATGAAATACAAATAAAAGTATGAAACAAAAATCATTTGTTTCTGAAACAAACTGTATTTTTTTTGGTATAAGAAAAGACTGTGATACCCCGTCATTGATCCGTTTGCATTATATCGTAAGTAAGAAAAAAATCTACTGTGATACAGCAAACAATATATGTCGTGAAAACAAGTGTTAATCGTGATTTAAATACCATACTTTATCCGAAAATTATTGTAATGAATGTGCCTGGTGTCCACAGCATTTACATGTTGCCATGACGAGGAAGATGAATACTGTACCCAGTGCTACTTCATTTGTTGTACATTAAATTACTGTCAATACTATTTTCAGTTACTGTTGCCATTTTATTTCACTACCTTATCCAACCAAAGGTCACGTGATTCTCATCCCTGATAGTGCGTCTACAGAATAATAACACCTCCAACTGCTGAACAGGACTGAATAAAATGTTTAAATGCTCTCACGTATAAGACGTACAGTGTACTTTCTAAAACATTTATTCTTCGTGTTAATGGAGTATAGTTCCAGTGGTATATACACTGACATTTATTTATATCCATCTCCACATCTCCAGACGGTGGTAATGGTCAACCAAACGTGAAATCTGATCAAGAATCCCTAATCCTGTCTCATCCAATATTCCCATCCCCCATTATATTGTTTATAAACTTGTTGCACTGTATATTATTGAGTGAGAATGAACGGTGAACGTCCGGCCAGTGTTACTTCTACTAAAAGCCGCCTTGCCAATATTGCCAGCGTGTCGATCTTTCCCTGATGCATGGTCAGTGCATTGGACATACAAATAATGTAAAATTGTTTTCCACTTAATCTTTGAGACATCTCTAAAACTTTCAAAATGTGTATTTGAGGCAGTGTGAAATAAATAATATCAGGTAACTGGTGTTGGACGCAACACATGAGTCCCCTACCGGTGAGGTGAATACTTTTCCGTTACCACAGCAACCAGAATTCGGGTCGAGAAAAATAAACAAAGTGACGTGCAGAATCTCCATACTGCCATCTATTTATATACCAAGTTTAGTAATATTATGTTAATGATTTTTAAGTTATCGCGGGGTTCATGTTTCCGGACGGACAAAGGGGCAGACGGACAGACAGACGGAAGGCAAACTTATGTGTCAACACCGGTAGGGGACTTAAAAGCTCTATATATCTAATGTTTTTAAATTGGAAATACCAAAATAAACCGATAAAAGTTTTCACCTTGTTCTTTTAAACAAATCATTTATATTGCCACGTATAACATCGTCGGAAACCCACACGCTGAAAGGACTGAAAAGAGGCGTAAAACCTCAAGGCCAGTAAATGATAACGATGGTATTCTTTTAGACCGCAATTCCGGGACACGAGTAAGTTGACTTAGATCCACACAGCCATGAAATTATATTTTATATTGGCATACTTGAAATCTTTAGTTACCTCAATAGGGTGAAACTTTTAAATAAGAAGTTGATGAATACCCTCGCCATATTTGTTTTTTTTTTTCATAGAACAAAAGCTGTAAAATAGTAACCTTTGATGAAAAATCTTATTTCAACTGGTGAAGCAATGTAGAAGTAGTCCTCGTCACAAACGTTTTACAAATGGCAGACAGAATGACAGATTTGCAAATTCAAACTGCGGCCATAATTCTGTGCTTCTTCGAAGAGCTGAATCGCAAGTAATTATACGAAATATTAGCACCACAATAACTATATATATATAAAGTACTTATTATAACAAAAGAATACAGATTTTGATGAATTTCATAGGGTTCCATGCCATAAAAGTTAATTTTGCGGAACGAAAGTAACATTAGGAAACATTATTCTTCAAGGCTCCAACTAATCATGAGGAATACTCTACTGACTACTCTAAGTATGTGTTATCGGTATTGAGCTTATAATCACCATTAAGCACTTACTAATGTCGGACAAACACTGTTAGCTATCATTCAGTAAATATAGTGCCTCTCTGATTAACAATCACTATGTACTAAGAACGGCGACAGGATTAACATGAAATAGCTATAATTCTAAACCCAGCGTTTCTGAAGTTATTGAAGCAGTCATATAACGACAAAACTCCACGCGCTGTTGCTACTCGCTCACTTTTTGATACATGATAATCCGGAGTTAGGGACGTGAACCTTTCATTCATAAATTTGCATACCTAAGTAGGCCATTCTCTTTCTTCAGTTCTAGCGAACCTGATGTATACATTCTATCTTTTGTTGTGTTTGTGTAGAAATTGACATGGTAGTTGATTATTTAAGATACTTTAATGTTTGCCTTTCTATTTCAAAGATAAGAAATGCTATGGGAGGAACCTAACTAGCAATAATGCAAAATTACTTGTGGACTATATTGTCGTCGATTAGGTGCACAGTGGGGTGTAGTGGCTCAAACTGCCTCCCAACTGGCTTGTGTTGGCACCAAATTTGAATTTGGCGGCAAGAAAATTTCAAAATGTTTAAACTTTTCTTCGCGCTACTTGCGTCGATAATTCGGCGCCGAGTGTCCACCAAATGACTCCAAATGGCACAAACAATCCGCCTATTGGAATCCACTGGAATGTAATGGCGCGCGCCAAGTTGCGCCGATATTTCTCACCAAATGGCGCAACTTGGCGCCAAATGGCACCTTGTTCGCTCCAATACGCGCCAAACAGAGACGGATAGTCCGCACCGAAGCGCGCCAAATGTGTCGTGGCGTGAGCCAAACGGCACCCGATGTGAGACTTCTTCACGCCAAATGACACCTGGTTGGCCGACATTCAGCGCAACTTGCCACCTATAAAAGCATGGCGGCATGATCACAGGACTTTCAGTCTTCAACCGGACAACATCTCGACAAAGCATTTTTTTAACAATTTCTGTAAGGTTTAAAGATAATTTTAAAAGAAGATGCCTCTCCAAAAGCGAGATACGCTGTAACAAAGGGAAGAGGGACAAACCTGAAAAGTCTAAGAAGAAGAGCCCCCTAAGCGAAGATGGTGACGAGGGCCTCAATGATGCAGACCTTCGTGTGGTGGCACAAGATGGTACAGATACCACTCCAAGAGGTGCCACCCCTGTGCAAGACATTCCACCCCACGAGAAAGACAAGCCCTCACCTGCATCACCCCCTTCCAGTCACCATGCCAGTGAGGATGAAGAGGATGTTGCACAAGCAAGTCCTGGTAAGAAATCATATAGGTCCATATTATCCTCTGCCTCCTATGTTAACCTTATGGACGTTTGTGGACTGTAACTGTATTGTGGTAGCACTGTACTGTGTTAGCATTTGTTACGTTAAACACTTTGTGGGAGCATAAATGGTGTCTCTTTTTGATTGGTGCATCTTTTGCCACTGTCCTTTTGAAGGCGGAATTCCAATATTTACCCAATGTTTCTGTTGTACACAATACTTGCCAGTGTTAAGACCTTTTTATTAATTTTGTGTTTGTTTTAACAATTATTTTTTCGAAGAAGTTCTATATCAGTACAGTAAATTTCAATCTAGTTTATGGTTGGAGATGGGAGAAGTGTGAGGTTGGAGCTCTGTAAACCGATTTAAACCCCAGTGGCTTCTGTCACTGACCGTTCCAAGACATTGATTCCATTTTTCATCCTTAATTGTTTTTGTTATGTCCGTGGTCTTGGTAATTTGTTTTTGCTTATTTCTTACAGCAGAGCCATTTAATTTATATTCATTTTGATATGGGTATTTGTTATCTATTTATAGATGGACATTCCTCTCCCTCGGAGAACGAGGAAGAATCCACCAACAGGAGGAAGAGGGGCATTTCTGGAGAGAGATGGAGGACCGTGAAGCTTAATGATGCTCAGGAGGAAGAAGCAAAAGAATATTTGCTGGGGTTCCCGGGCCTCTATAACAAGCAGGATGCCATGTGGTGCAGACCTGACAAGAAAGATGAGGCTAGAAGAGCCTGGCCGATCAGCTGGTGCTGGACGTCAAACACATCCACACTTGGTACAAAACGCTGCGCAAGGACCTTGGCAAGCTTCGCAAGAAGTATCGGAAGTCGGGACAAGCGGGCTGGAGCTTCCACAGTATGCAGAGGTGGGATCGGTGAGAGTTCCTGATGCCGTTTATTCATGAAGTCAAAAATCGCTCTACACCATCTGTAAGTATCTAATATTATGTCAAAACTGTTTTAACGCTGACTGACAAATCTATTGACTTCATTTCTATTATGGGAACCAATTATACCCATATTTTAAAAGTAAAGTTATATTCCGAGTACAACATTGAATGTAAATGTAAATCGGATTGAAAATGTAACCAATCATACTCTTCACACTTATTATTAACTCTTATATTTTTTCAGCTACGGACAAAACAGTAAATAAACCTAAAACTGTTAAGTTTATAAGAATCTTTTAACAATTATCAAGATAATACATGCTATTTGACATGTAGAAATTTCTGAAAATATTTCTCATAATATTTGGCAAATAAATCCCATTTTTAACATACAACATCATAAAGTAATACTTAATATGATTTGTCATTTACCATTGCAGCTTCAAGCCTCTGGCCGCAGCCCGCACAGCAACAGCCGCGACTGCCGAGAGCGACCTCGAGGAAGATGCTGAGGATGAAGATGGGGACCGCCAGAGCCCACCTCTCGCACCTCCTGCTGATGCTGGCCGCCCAGCCCCTGCTGCTGTTGTTGGCTGTGTTCCCCCTCCAGCTAGGCCTCCGCCTCTGGCTCCCCTGGCCAGAAACCCACTCCGTGCCATCCTCGAAAGTAGCAGGGAGCAGACCAGGGACATCCTACACTACCTGGCAGCCCAGGGTTAAGTCCATGTTGACCCCCAGGTGTAGCAGTGCATAGACTTTGGGAGGTATGTCACCTCTTCACTCAGGATAATGACATTTATCACCAAGCCTCTGTTGCCATCAATGGCATCATGATGGCTGCTCTGAGGGACGTTGACCAGAGGCGTGGTCAGCAGCAGCAGCCAGCCCCTCAGCAAGCTCTCCAGCCAACCTTCCAGCAAGCATTCCATTTCCACGCACAGCCACAGCAGCAGCAGCCACAACGACAGACCTCGCCCCAGTTTCAGCAGCAACAGTCAAGGCAGCAGTTAGCTCAACCTGGGATCTCTTCTGGACAGCCTCCTCTCCAGGCCCTGGTTGATGCATCTGGCCAGATGTGGCAACCCAACCCCGGGCAGTGGCACGCCAATCCTCCGACAACTTCAGTGTGTGTGTGTGGGGGGGGGGGGGGGGCTAGTCATGTAGCATGAGAGACTACACAGCCGTACAGGAAGAACCCTCCAATGAGGACTTAGAACAGGAGTAGCAGTGAGCATTTTTTTATCACTATTTTTGACATTTAAAGAGTTTCGTGTTTCTCATTATAATTGACACTTAGTCATGGAGCTTTCATGTTTTCACAAATGTTTAACAGTAAAATAATAAATACTTCAAATTATTAATGAATGCATTTTTTCCATTTATACTAATTACTTTTGCTCTTTTATTATTAACAATCAGCAATAGTTCTTAGTAGTTTAGGACAGAAATTGCATTTAGGAATATTTGGTAGACATTTTATTGTTTTACTGTTAAACGTAATAAGATTTACATTTTATAATAACATTTCAGTACTAGACCATTATCATTTATAGGTCATATTGACAAAGAGAAATAATTGACATGAGAGTTTGGCTTTATTACAATGTAGTAAATTTGGGGTTTTGAAAACACAATTAAATGTGACAAATGTTTAATACGATATAACAAATAGCGCTTTTTTAACTAATGCATGACACCAGTCCATATCAAATAAAATATCACTATCAACTTAACTATTTACTCATGTATAAAAGTACTACCACTCTTGTTTAGACCATCTTATCCTGCCATGCAACCGCTCCCGCACTGTTGAAGTAATACTTGAGCGTATCCCGCTGTCGTTTTGCAAGCTCAGGTGTCCCTGTTTCCCCTGATGGGCCTGTTCAAATCCTCAGTGGTGGCGGTAGTTCTCCATGCTCCAGGGATGAGTTGTGCTGGGCATCCTCCTGGTCCAGCATGCGGACGTCAAGTGCCTGATAGCGTTTCCTGATGAGATTGTGCAGCATGACGGCAGCTTCAACGAGCAGGCAGACTGTGTCTGGTTCCTGTCTCATTTGGCCGAAAATCTTCTGCTGTTGGTCCAGGTTACGACGGCCATAGGGCTTCACCATTTACGTCGTCTACAGGTACTTGTGGACAGGACCCCCCCCCCCCCATTTACATTGAGTTTATGTATCAAAATATTCACATCCAGATAAATCTAACGCTTACTATCCATGTCTTTATAAATAAAAAAATCACTATACAGTAGAACCTCGTTAAATCGAAGTCTTTTGGACCAAGCTGAAAACTTCGAAATAACGATTATTCGGATTAAACATCCGATGGAAATTTCAGTTTGTGAGCGTGCATGTCTGCGTTTTCATTACCGGTGCATATTGTGGAAATCGTTTTGCCATGAAAACCACCTATTAGGTGTACGTATATACTGTTTGCAAGTTATGAAAAGTAATGAAAATATATCATGATCTACTTAGATGCTTCTCATGAACATGATCATTCTACCATGTCAAACAATGATACATATTTTTACCGTCGATATGCTGCTTCAGGTAGCGTCGTATGCCGGTGACGAACGCTATGATATGGAATGTACTAAGGATCTGACACCTGGGTTTCTCTTCTGGCACGTGCATATTATGCAACCTGTCAGACATCGATTAGCAATAATCAACATTTCCGGTGGGTCACACGTTGCCCAACCCAAGCTCGAAAAAAGGTGTGAAAAACTTGCCTGAGCCATCACTCCAATTGCCTCCGCAAAATAAACTTGGTTACTGACCCGGATACGAATGATAATAAGAACGATAATTAGTTCACGAAAATTTATTAAATTTGACTTTGAAATAAAAATTGAAAAATGTACATTAATTGCGACCACGGGACCGGAATTTTACTTCGAAATAGCGAAAAAAATCGAAATAGCGAAATTCGGATTAAACATTTTATTTTTAGTTAAAATAAGAAGGGAAGAAATCGGGACCGAAAATACACTTCGAAATGGCGAGGAATTCGGTTTAACGATGTTCGGTTTGGCGAGGTTCTACTGTATATAAAACAA
Source organism: Solen grandis (assembly GCA_021229015.1). Taxonomy (NCBI): domain Eukaryota; kingdom Metazoa; phylum Mollusca; class Bivalvia; order Adapedonta; family Solenidae; genus Solen; species Solen grandis. The sequence goes on along the minus strand of JAIFHC010000714.1, from coordinate 6,005 downwards.
CAAGGTAACCAACTTCAGCAGGATACTGAAGAGCACCCATCAGGAATTGGTGTCAAAATATCTATGAAAAATGTGCCCAACGGTAATATTGGCGAGTTCCCACTGTCAACGGATAATTTTCCTTCATAACTGTTCACATGAAATACAGATATAATTATTTCTAATGTCTAAAATGTCAAGATTTCGAGTGGGGATTTAGTGATTTATCTCCATTCGAACTTCGATCAACGGAAGTGAACCCAAAACGATATCTATGAGGTCAGCGCTGCGATTTGTTTATGTACGGTAAGAGTATTCTGAAGTTATTTTGTTTACAAATATTTTCGGAGCACTCTCACTTTTCCGTTCTTTATCATATACAATCGCAACATCTTCTCTCAGTCTGAGTTGATCTCGTGGGCGATGACGTCATAGATGTCATTTTGGGTTCACTTCCGTTGATCGAGGTTCCAATCGGTTAAAATAGTCAAATCTCGAGTAGAAATTAAGAAATTTCAGGCATTTAAAATGATAATATCTGTATTTCATGTGAACAGTTATGAAGGAAAATTATCCGCTGACAGTGGGAATTCCCCAATATTATCGATGGGCGCATTTTCATTGATTTGTTGACACTTATTCCCGATGGGTGCCCTCCAGCGTCCTTCTGAAGTTGGTAACCTTGTTGTTTATTATGTATAGACTATCGTGATTTTTTTTTCTTATTGATAAAGACAGGGTCCTGTCCTCAAGTACCTGTGACGTCGTCATGGCGAAGGCATCGTCTCGTCTCCCACGAAAAAGTTTGGCATAGGGTGGTCAACATCATCATGGGAGAAGAGGAACTGGATCTGGGATGCCTAAAGTGCCAGCATCAATGCACTCCTTCAGTTCGCTGTTGTTGTAGATCTGGGCATCAGACTGGTGTCCAACCCCACCCACATCTATCCACAGGAACTGGTACTTTGAATCTACGACAGCCATCAGGACAATAGAGAGGAACTGCTTGTAGTTGAAGTAAAGGCTGTCTGACTTCTTGGGCTTCTGGAGACGGATGTGCTTTCCATCAAAAGCTCCAAGACAGTGAGGAAGATTCCATCTGGCTTCAAAATCACCTGCAACTTCAAGCCAACCTTCATTGGTTGTGGGGATGGAGATGACTTCTGCAGCATACTCATCCACTATCGCTCTGGCTACATCAGGGACAAACTTCTGGATGGTTTCCTTGCCCACTCGGAAGTTGTAACCCAGCTCGGCATATGTGGCCCAAGTTGCGAGATGGCGAAGGAAGACGCACAATTTGAGACCGAGAGGAATGGCCTTCCTGAAGTAGGTGTCCTTCCTCTGCAAGTGCGGTGTAAGCCTGACCAACAGTTCATCAAACAGCTCTGGGGATACCCTGGTGTAGTTCGTAGACTTCCTTTTGTCATTTTCCCTCAGCTCTTCCATCAAAGTGTGGTACTGTCCACGTTCGGCCCTCAGCTGTTGGTGAAGCATGGGTCTAAACCACCAGTTGTGCTTCCTTTTCTTCTTAGAAGGCTCCTCTACATCAGGATTGACCAGCATAAGTTGATAAGCAGTGACCGTCTCAGCATCTCTCATCATCTTTTGATGGAGCAGCAGCATCACTCCAACATTATCCAAAGCCTCAGACATATCAAAATTGTAAATGTTATGTTGTTCATACAGCAGTTAAGGAGGGTCTGACCCAGGTAGCCGATGGTTGAAATATTATATAGTCGGCAAAAAGCGTCAAGTGGCGAAAAGTTGAAACCAAATTGGCGACATTTGACACAAACTAATCACCAAGTGGCACAAAGTAGCCGTCTGTCGCCAACTGGGTTTAATTTGGATTCAAATGACCGTGTAATGGCGCAAACTGGCGCAATATTTTGGAGCAAGCCAGGTGGCATTTGGCGCAGGTCATATGGCACTCAGTTTATTCCATTTGGCGATACATGCCGAACGGACATTAATTTGGCGCCAGAGCGAGCCACTACGCGCCAATCACAAAATCTTTGGCGCAAACTGGCACCAAATGGCGCCGGCTAAGTGGACTCCTAGCATTACATACATACGGAGCGATATTTTTTCCTTTTACAGGAGTAGATCTTCGTGTATGTAAAATGGGTTGCTGTATTGATAATAATCGTCACGGATATTTTGTTCACGCTTTAAATAGATGTTTCTAGTGCAAAAAATGGTAAAAGAAAACATGTTATCAAACAATAATATATTATAAGCGGTTACGGTAATGATTTAAACGTCTGTGTAACATATTCCACTCGTATTCGTTAGTGCAGAATCACATTGCATGAATCCCCACAAAGCGCGGAGAGGTACAGTTAAACTTGCATTGGAAAATATACAAATCAGCGAGGCCTGACTTCGTTTTCCAGCATAAGATGACTGCGCCGCCTAAAAATCCACGGAATCTCGTTCGGGACTTCTCTTTTTCTCTATTTATCAATGAGTCAGGGAGTTTTTGGTGTGGAAGGGGGATAAGGAGGGCTGATTTATTTAAGCTCTTGTGTTTTTATCAATTAGTATGAAAGTGAAGCCACAGCGAGCAATTAACCTGAGATTATTTGGTATTAAATTTTAAGGTTATATAATTATGCAATATATTGATATAGATTTTTTTTCCGAATTCATAAACATATTTTTCTATTTACCATCTATATTTCTCACTTTCAAAGTGTCAGAGTAGAACCAGTACTTTACATCTGGGAATTGAAAAATCATTTGCTTCAAGAAGGTTTCGAATAAGTTATATCCGGACCACGGCGTCCTTGGTTACAAATGATAATGATGACATTAATTTCGATACCCAGGTACCCAGGTGGAAAAGATACGTCTCTGAACACGTAAATTATTCAAACAGCAGCTGGTACCCAGGAAAAATCAACACAAGGAACAAAAAAGGCAGACAAATGAATGAAGACATAAATAGATTGCGGCATAATCTATCAGATTCATCATTAACAAAACACAAGGCTACACGAACATACACACAGACCGATTACACATATATACATGTATACATTTTCTGCTGCATTTTTTAGAACCCTCTACGTGAAACACAAAGCAAAAACAACATCAGATAAAAGAGAATAACTAATGTAACAAAAACACACTACTCCGCGTTCATCCCATGATGATGTTACTTAATTGCGGAAAGCCATCCTTATGTCTGACAAAAACTACGTGTGTGCTGAACAACGTTTACACGTGGTCCTACATTTCCTGTTGGACCAGTAACAGGTAGCTCACCGCGACACTGCGAGAGGTTGGTGTACCGACACCGGGGAAGACAAAATTTGAGTCATAGGGAAGATTGGAGAGTATATCCATGCTTTGTGAATCTAAAAGTAATAAAATACCAAATGTGAAAATAATATCAAGTGTCTTCATTTTTAAGTTGAATACGTATACATTATGATGAAAAGGTATATTAGTGTTCCGGTCTTTTTGCAAATATTCCTCACTGGTAACTTTTGATTTCAACGTACTAAATATACAGCGTGGCCATACCACGTGGTATATGACGTCATTTTAAGCTAACGCGAAAAGCGTATTTTGCATCGATTAAGAGGGGAAAAAACTGCTGTAAGTATTTTATTTCATAATTAATTTCAATGGTATATAGTGCATGCGAAGCGGAAAATTGTATCCTATACATATGTCATGATGATTCTCTTGTCAGATGTACAGATTTACTCAATGTTCGGGAAAACCTTTCCAGTTCGTGACACGTAAAGCACGTCGCTAATAATGTTTCCCCGAATGTTTGAAAACACTGATCATCTGAGGGATTTTGTCTAGTGCACAATTTTCCGCTTCGCATGCACTATATCCCATTAAAGTCGTTGAAGAAATAAATTACAGTAGTTTTCTTTTTCGAATCAAGACAAATAATGCTGCTTATGATAGCTTAACATGACGTCATATACCACGTGGTATGGCCAAACTGAATATATTTCGTCGAGAACAAATATTAAGAAATTAATTCTCTGTTGCCAGGAGAGTATATAACGGAATATAAAATATGTTTAAACTAACTAGCAGCCTATAAGTAACCACACACAGGTGGGAGGTTTGCTTAAGCGGCCCGGTAGTTCAGTCGGTGTAGAATACACGCCTTGTAAGCGATAGGTGCTTGGTTCGAGTCCCGGTTTTACTCGGTGTGTTTCACCTGATGAAGTATGTTACAGAAAGCTGTATAAGATTGTAGATGACCGCTATATAGTCATTCAAGTTTAATACAGGAAATAAGCCGTTACAATTTCCTGAAAAATATCGTTTTGTCTTATTTGTGTTGTATAAAATAACAATAAAATGTCCCAGATATCTATTAAGTTCAGTAAGTAAGGTAAACGAAATACTAGTAACGAAAAAATATTTTTGAAACAATCTATATAACAACCTCGGACTAAGCTACACTTTGACGCAACAACCGTGGTCGAAAGAAAAAAAAAACAGCCGCGGCCGAGAAAAGGTGAAGTCACATTCGTTTATATACTCAGTCCCTTTAAAAGCACTGGTATCTCTAATAAGTAAATTTTTCACGAAAATGTTAAAACGTTATTACGTCAATACGACCGGAAGTCATCCTCCATTAACTCCCACTCCTATCTCACCTATGGCATGATACTGAAATGATACTGCACCCCCAACAAATACTGAACTACTGTCTTCGCAATTCGGGACATCTGAGCAAACAAACAAGTCTCTCCCCGACCATAAACTCGTCGTTATTTACTGCTGTCCGTTGATGGACGTACCGTGTTCAAACACAGGGGTATAGGGTGCCAGACAGTTTACGACACAGTCAGACATGGTTAATAAGTGGCTAACTGAGTGACCGGACATGCCGTCCCTTGATAGTCTGTATAGAGCTGACCAGTCAGCTGCGGGCGAGAATATAATAAACGACAATAGGTACCGTATAAGTCTGTGCAAAATGTGATATTATGAGATTTTTTATGACATAAATGGTAAGTCATATGAAATAAAGGAAAATGTCAGTGATTGTTTAGACGTCTATTTAAGTGGATTACAAGCGTGGTATTAACGCAGCGTAAAATGTTTGTCGAAGCAAATGTAACAAGCATACATTTATATCATTAAATCACTATCGGTCCGTTTTTCATTTTCATTTTAAGTTATAGTATTTTTCTTTAAAACATGCTTTAAAATGTTTACACCAGTGTTTCTTTTTTCTTTTTTTTAAATGCAGAAATATATTGTCGTAGGACCTCAGTGACGCATTAACACATAAGACATTCGAAAAACAATAACATCTAGAAAAGTTGCATTTGCAAATGTATATGAATTGCACTGTAAACTATGTTATGTTCAGAGTAAGCAACTAAAATAACTTAATGTATTGTATTCTTAAAGATTGGCTCAAGGTATCGATTTGATTCTATATAAATATTATGTAGGAGTTATTTTTGTAATATCTCTCGCAAGTTACGCATCGTTATATTTGAGTTTGAGCGAACATTCAGCTTTTTTGAGGAAAAAAGTAATTCCTATCATGTCAAATTTTAGTCTTGAAGGTAGGAGCAGAATTGGTTAATTGGTTAACAATCTTAATTATTGTGACAGGATAATTGCTAGCTTAGAAAGAACAAGAAAAATCTTTAACAACGATATTCGGCGTAAGAAAAAACAACAACAAAGGTATTTAAGTTAAAGAAACAGAAACTAAAAGTGTTACAATATAGTTAATATAATAATGCTGGCAATTTTTAAATGGTCTGTGATTTTAAAGTAATGCTAGGAAATATGTTTTTGTCGCTAAATTTAGAAAATGCAGTATACTAGCCAGTTAAAAATAAAAGAAATGGGGGGAAAATGTAATATAAGCGAAACTTTAAAAGAAAGTTCCATTAGTAGGATTCGATCTTGGGGCCCTTAGTTTAGCAGACGAGCACAAAACCAACTGCGCTACGGAGGCTGTATAAAGCTTATGTTATCTAACTTTATACATTGCGAGCTTTTTTTATTTAAAGGGACGA